>JAEQML010064046.1:0-22431 GCA_016904865.1 Pissodes strobi | reverse complement strand
TCTGCACTTTCACTTCCTATTATTTACTACCTTCGAAAATATTCCTCAGATCACCATCAATAAAATCAGTTGATAATTTCTATTAAAATAACTATACGCCCAATTACCTATGGGTTTGGAATGTTTGGATACAAACCAAAACGGTTTTGGATTTTTTTAAAAATTTGATAGCGAGTTTGATAGCTCTGCTTGCCAAATGCTACTAGATTTTTCTATGACTTTTAGGTTTTAGAATAAGTATTTGATAACAAACAAAATGAGCTATAGTTTGTTCATAACACTTTACGTTTACTGGATAGTCATCTCGTGTAGAATTTTATTGTTCGAGAAAATTCGCGAGCCTCTGCTGTCAAAACGCTGCCGATTTTCTTCTCTGCCTTTGCATTTTTGAAATCAACATTAAATAAAGAAGAAAATGAGCTATAGTTTGTCCATGAAACTGGATGTGTAGTATTTAGTCAACTCGTGTCAAATTGACAGGCCTCTGCCGAGGCGAAAGCTGCCCTCTATTTCCTCTGCCGAGTCGGATTTATAATCCGAGGGAAGTCAGCTTTTGGACTATAATGGAATTATTCATGAAATTTAACGTTTACTAAAATTCACTTTTGTATAAATTTTAACCCCCTCCCCTAAGTTTAAGTGACCAACTAGAACCGGCAGAGGTTCTGATATAGGTACTCTGGATATCACCCTAATATTAAAATATAATGAACCTTTTGTAACGACTTGTTGACCAACTTTGTTCGCCACCTCCCGGTCTACACGAAACAAAACTAAAAAACGAAGCTAACGACACAAGTTCCAAGATACTACATGTGGAAACCAATCGAGGCAAAGCACAATCCCTACAACACGGAAAACAGCATAAACATAATTCACCCCACAAGTCACATTATTCTCCGGCAAGAAAATATTTCAAACAAGGCAAGCAATTCAATAGAAACAAAAGGCAACGCAACTATAACAAAAATGCGACTATTGTGGTAGATCCAATCACTTTAAAAGAGACTGCTATTTCTACAAAAAAGCTCAAAATAATGAACGAACCGAGCAGAGAACTCTTCAAACTGTCCAAACTGTTCAGAATCAGGATCAAAGTTTTGCTTTCATGATCAGCACTATAAATCAACAGTACAAGAAATCAAACACCAATCATGAAGTTCGCTTTGTATTAGATTCAGGTGCAACTGATCACATTGTAAACGACAAATCCTATTTTTCAATATCGGAGAAGTTGGAAATCCCTATCAAGATATCTGTTGCGAAAAATAACACATTCATCACAGCACCACTGAGAGGAAATATTGAAGTTCTTACCAGCCAAGGAGTTCGAGGAACCTTAGAAAATGTCCTGTACGCCCCTGATGTACCATACAACCTACTATCCGTGCGGCGAATCCAAGACGCCGGAATGGCAGTACTGTTCAAAGAAAATGGGGACGTACTCATTGAAAAAGATGGTAAGATGGTAACAAGGGGTAAGTCTCAAAACAATTTAATAAGTATGGATTTTAAATTGATTAAAAATTTAAAGGACACTGGAGGTTATCAAATAAACACTTCTATTCATTCTGCTACTGATAATTTTAAACTTTGGCATGAACGTTTAGGCCATATTGGAAATAACAAATTTTTAGAAATTAAAAACAAAGGATTGATGCAAAATTGCAGTCAATTGAATAAAATAAATCCAACAAATGAATTATGTGAAGCTTGTATTTATGGTAAACAAGCACGTTTACCTTTTTCGAAAAAGAAGGATAAATCTCATGTTCAAAGACCATTATACATAATACATTCTGATGTTTGTGGTCCAATTACCCCCCCAACAATAGACAATAAAAATTATTTCATAACGTTTATTGATGAATTTACTCACTATACAGTTTCATATTTATTAATGTATAAATCTGAGGTATTTAAAGTTTTTAAAGACTATGTCATGAAAAGTGAAGTTCTTTTTAATTCCAAAATAGTACACCTATATTGCGACAATGGCAGAGAATACTTATCAAACGAAATGAAAACCTTTTGCTCTGAAAAAGGTATTTCATATCACTTAACTGTCCCATATACTCCTCAACAAAATTCAGTAGCAGAAAGAATGAATAGGACACTTACAGAAAAACCTAGAGCGATGGTACACGGTGCAATTTTAAATAAATGCTTTTGGGGTGAGGCAATTTTAACAGCTACATATATTTTAAATATATCTCCAACAAATGCACTTTCTGAAAGTAAAACACCTTTTGAACGATGGCACCATAAAAAGCCAAGATTAGATCATTTAAGAATTTTTGGTTGTACTGCATATATTCATAATAAAAACAGAAAAGATAAATTTCAAAAAAAAATCTATTAAGGGCATAATGGTTGGCTACGAACCCAATGGTTATAAAATTTTTAATATTGTCACAAATAAGTTTATTATAGCACGTGACGTGTTATTTGATGAAGTTAATTTTAAAGTATCTAGACCTGAATTGAAAATTGGTGAGAGTGTTGAATCTAATAATCTTAAAGGTGTTGAACTTTTTAAAACTGATAATAAATCGGATATTGAATATAGACCACAGTTGGGTAAAAATAATAAGCTTACTGAAGCCGATAATATAAATCAGTTAAAACACAAATCTGAGACTCCAGTTTCAACTGAACTCAGAAGTAAAAACACCAAATATGAATCTGAGACTCCAGTTTCAACTGAACTCAGAAACAACACAAATATTCAATCTGAGACTCCAGATTTATCTGAACTCGGAGGTAACACCAAACCTGAATCTGAGACTCCAGTTTCAACTGAAATCAGACGTAGCGAAAGAAATAAAAATCGCCCTAAAATATCATACAATGAAAATGATATCGAAATGTTATCATGTGTTAAACAATCTCTTTTAGACATTCCGTCTTCTTATCAAGAAATAAATAATCGGGGTGATAAAATTAAATGGTATGAAGCTATAAATGATGAAATCAATTCTCTAATACAAAATAATACCTGGACTCTAGTACCAAAACCCACAAATAAAAATATCGTAAATTGTAAGTGGGTATTTAATATAAAAAATTATAAATTTGGCAACCAAACAAAATATAAAGCTCGATTAGTCGCAAAAGGTTTCACTCAGCAATATTTAATTGATTATGATGAAACATTTGCCCCTGTAGCGCGTATAACAACATTCAGAATACTTTTAGCTATTGCAAATCAATTCAAATTAATAATACATCAAATGGATGTTAAAACAGCTTTTTTAAATGGCATTTTAAAAGAAGAAATATATATGTCGGTACCCGAAGGTATAAAGCTTGATAAAGAAAATGTTGTCTGTAGACTAAACAAATCACTGTATGGTTTAAAACAATCGGCTAAATGCTGGTTTCAGCGTTTTGACGAAGTATTAAAACAACATGATTTTAAAAGCTCACCGAATGACCGATGTTTATATTTTTTAGATAAAGGCCATATTACTGAAAATATATACGTAATATTGTATGTAGATGATTTGGTAATTGTTACTGGTAATATGGATACGATGTCAAGTTTTAAAAATTATTTAATGAAGCAATTTCAAATGATTGATTTAGAAGATATAAAATTCTTTTTAGGAATTAAAATTCAGAGAAATGAAACTGAAATATCTTTAGATCAAAGTGGTTACTTAACAACAGTTCTTCAAAAATTTAAAATGTCTGACTGTAATCCTGTCAATACACCCCTTCAACTTAAACTAAACTATAATGAATTAAACTCTGAGGAATATTATGACGCCCCATGCCGTAATTTAATAGGATGTTTACTTTATGCTACTCTCGGCACCCGTCCTGATTTGTGTACTGCTGTCAATTTATTAAGCCGTTATCAAAACAAAAATAATAAGGAATTATGGCAATGTCTTAAAAGAATTTTACGGTACATAAAAGGCACACTTGATCTTAAATTAATTTTTAAACAGAATGTCAATTATAATAATATATTAATTAGTTATGTTGATGCTGATTGGGGCAGTAATGAAATAGATCGAAAAAGTACTACAGGTTATATGTTTAAATTATTTGAAAGTTGTTTAATATGTTGGAATGCAAAAAGACAAAATTCTGTTGCTACTTCTTCTACTGAAGCAGAATATATGGCTCTTTTCGAAGGAGTTAAAGAGGCCTTATGGTTAAAATCTTTGTTAACGAGTATTAAAGTGAAAATAACTAAACCAATAACTATATATAAGGACAACATGAGTTGTATATCAATAGCACATAATCCTGTAGATCACAAACGATCAAAGCATATTGACATCAAGTACCATTTTACCAGGGAACAAATTGAAAATAAAATAATTGATTTAAAATATTTATGTACAGGTAAACAATTGGCAGACATCTTCACCAAGCCAGTTCCTGCTCCCAGGTTTCAAGAACTACGATTTCAGCTTGGAATGGAAGAGCAATTTACGAATAATAATAACAATAAATTAACTAATTTGGTCTGATCAGGTTTTTCTAAATGGGGTTTTTCCTGATCCAAGCAGCAAATGTTGGGCCATAATTGTAAATTTCCCCAGATACAAAATATTGTTTGTCCTCTATAAGAATTATATCATAATAATGTATAATAAGTATTAGATAGTTATTAGAAGTAGGTCTATTTTTTGAGGGGGAGTGTTGAGTTTTCAGAGAAATAATGATGTAATCACAATAACAAAAAATAAGCGCTCTGACACATTCCATAGACCACCCAACTTGTAAACACATTTTGCTGATATAGTAATTTTGTTTTCCGAGGTCATGACAGGAGGCGCAAAAAGCGCGCTGTATGTGAGTTAGTCATTTAAGAGATTTCGGATAAGTTCGTTTGACTTAAGAGGACGTAATAAACAATATTAAAATAAAAGTATTGTGTTTTAGTGGTTGATCTGCCCATAACATTCTATAAATAGTGTTGCGATTTTTGCGACAGTGTGCTACATTTTTGTGAAAACAAAGATGGCGCTAGCAAAATTTTCAAAGCCCTTTTGGTTTTTAAGATACAGGGTGGAAGAATTGAAAAGTATAACTTTTAAGCCCCCCCCCCCCCCCCGGCATCTCAGTTATCTTTAAACTTATCGAAGAAGTTAAAACGTATTCTTGTATAATTTTTCCGTAGAATCCAGTGGCGTAGTCAGTTTTTCTAACACCTTCCGTTTTTTAGTTTTTAGTAAACATATAGTTTTTTTAATGGAGCACCCTGTATATTATTTTTTATATTTATTAGGCATAATGTGGACTTTCCACAAATATATAATTGTATACAATTATTATCAAAAACAAGCTCAGAATTTATGATTTTCTATTGTGGCCAAATATTAGTACCTACGTTTGGAACAAAAAGCAAAATGTCAAAAACTTTGCGGTTTTGTCAATTTTTGATTATCAATAAAATATTTTTCTATAGTTATGAGGTTTCTATTTTACTATATACTATACTTCATTTATTTTTTAAATAATGGCGGTTTACGAAAATAATGAAAAGTATGATATTATGTTGGTCTGTACTATACAATCTAACGAAAATCTCCTTGGAATTAGATTTACAAAGGTAACGTATTTTGAGCGCTATGTTTGGGTTAATATCTTGGGGGGTCCTTTTTGTTCTTATTAGATATCCAGAGAGATGACATCCTTACCCAGACATATTAGCCCGCTTGAAGTCAAATTTAGGAGAGAACGGATGATTTATCCACCCGCGTTCTAAGGCATAGACCAAACAAAGAGAGAAAAAAGAAATAGACGTATTTGGTTATGTAGAAGCGACGCCTTCATCTTCTTGTAAGCAAATAGAGGAAGCAACTGGTGTATCCAAGTCTAATGCTCAACGAATTTTGCAAAAATATAAGTGTCACCCCTATAAATTCGGCATAGTTCAACATTTACACCCCGGCGCGGCGCGGCAATGCCGAGCGCCGAATGTTATTTTGCCAATGGTATTTACAACCATATATTATATAGAAACAACTATATTGCGCACTGGCTCTAAAGCTTGAAACCAACTTGTTGAGATAGACAAAATATATTATTAGCATAGGTCTGTCGCACAGCGGTCTTTGTCCAAAACGCGCAAGCGCCGAAAAGTGTTATCTCATTGGTCGTATTAAACCAATGCAATATGGGCAAGGACAGTAACTGACAGTTGACAGAAACGTCATCCAGCCTCCGGGGACAAAATCTCAAAAACAAAGAATGTTTTCTATTTCATTTTTTTTCCGATTTTCATTTCTACAATTGAAGAAATTGAAATTATGTGCGATAGTTAACTGTGGTAGTAACTCCCTAAGAGACAAGTTATCTCTACATAGATTTCCGTGTGTTTTAAACAATAAAGGAAAGTTTGACTTGCTTGCAAAAGAAAGAAGAAAAAGTGGATCCAGGCACTACGACGAGCTGATATAACAGAAAAGAAAATTAAATTTGTTCAAAACATTTTATTCGAGGTGATTTTTGGCGACTATATGTGTCTAATTATTATACATTCAAATTAACTTGATCTTTTGTTTGAAATAACACACTAAAATTACTAGTTCTTTTTAAATAGGATCTAATGTACCACAATTTTTATTCGATATAATATTGGCAGTAGGCCGGTAATTTTAGTCCTCATACTTTTGTAATATTCTTTTAAGTTTATATGAAATGTGACTATGTTCAGCTTCTTGCTTAAGCAGAACTAGACAGCACTCTTGGGCAGCCTACCTGTTTGAATACAATTTTAAACATGCTTTGTATTGTTTTTTATTTCATTGCGCTCGACAAACCTAGTAAACTAAATGATAAGATTGGATTTCACGTCAATAATTATTAGGGTATACTAGTCTGGATTTAGCAACAAAGGGAAAGATTTACGGTTTTCACAGAGCTAATATTCATAAGCAATTAAAAGTAAGTTGTACATCAACATACGTTGATAGATACTTTCCATTCACTAATCAAAATAAATTTGGAAATAAAACAAAAAAAATCATGCTTAGTTCTACATTATCATATTTTATTTATTCCCGGTGAAACTATTTTAAAATATGTTTTTCTACTAATATATGTTGTCACGACTGCTGTAAAAATAACACAAACTGAACAGGAAATTTATCTTTTACGTAATGAAAATCAAGCAAATATTAAACTTTATTTCTTATTTGGAAGATAATTTTTTGACAATATTAACTAAATCTTGTTACATTTTTCAGTAAATTTTTAATGATGTTCTGTCATATCAAGGAGTATTAAATTTTTAATGATGATCTGTTATATTACAAGGTGTGTTAATATTATGGTGGCAAATTACTGAAACACTGATGAAATAATTAGCTGCCATTGCAAGTATTTTTTTAGAAAGGGTGTTTCTAAACTGGGATTCAAAATAATTTTTACTGCATATCTATAACACTACACACACACTCAAATATGTCAAAAATTGTCAACTAGAGCATATTATTCAGCATAAAAAATTATCTTTAGCTACCATTTTGAACACCCTCTTTAAAATAAAAATAAGAAAAGTAGGCGATGTAATAAATAAACAAAATACAAAAGTTGAAAGTTTAATTTATGTATATTTTTAAATATGACAGATATAAATAAAAATGTTTTATTTAATAATGCCCCTTGCGAAGTCCGTATCATTTTATTAATTTTACAGGCAACCCCATTTTTATTGTTTTATTGGAAGTATTGTTCTCTTGATGCTATAAAATCTTATTATTATGCATGTGTAAATTCAATTTTAATGTATGATTTATTCTGCTGGGGAAACAGTTTTAATGTTATTCGTGTCTTTGTTGCTCAAAAACGAATTATTCGCACAATGTTTGGTTTGGGGCCACAGGAGTCTTGTAGAGACATTTTTGTTCAGAGTGGCATTTTAACCTTATTTAATATGTACATATTAGAGGCAACCTGTTATGTCAAGAAAAACTTAAAAAACTTTAAAACGTATGGAGATATTAACTATTATATAACTAGAAATTCTGACAAACTGTATATTCCAGCATTTAATTTAGCACAAGTGAATCGTGGACCTTTTATTACTTCTATAAGAATTTATAACCACCTACCGAGCAGTTTAAAAACGGAGGACTTAAACTTGCTTACCTTTAAGGTCAAATTAAAGAAAATTTTTAAAAAAGTATGCATTGCATTTTACTCTCTGTCTGAGTTTTTCTCGCGAGATCTGAATTAGTACTAAGGTTGTTACTTTTGTATCTGAGTATTTTTAGGGATTTTTTATAATTATATTTTGTTACCTAGTATATTTTCTTCTTTCTAGTTAGTTAAGTGATTAGACAAATTTCAATAGTTGTAATACAACTCCTATGAAATATATGGATTTGAATTTGAATTTACAATTTATATAATCACTTAATTACCGATACCGTTAATCAGTTACAAGTCAGCAGCAATAGAATAGAATAGTGTTTATTTACGAATTCACTTAACTAAATAGTCAATATTTAAAGAATTTTAAAAATTCTAATTTAAAATGCATACTTAAGTAATTATAAAAATATGTTTCTTAATTTGCGTTTTAAAACTACTAGGCCTACTACTAAACAGATCTACTTTATTTGTTTTCATTTTTAATATTTGTTGTTGACCTGTGTATGACTCTTTATTATGCATTATGACATATATATGCATGTATAGGTAACTCTGTAGGTGTCTCATGTTAAAATTTTATGTTTGTTCTATAAGTTTTATTGGCGACCCTGTATATACATGTATAGCACAATTCCATTTTACGGTTTTAGCAATAATTTTATTTATTTTTACTATTTTTATTATGCACTGTTTTTTGTCTGCATTTATTTTGTTTGTAACTTTCCTTGCATTGATCTAGGTAGTATCTAATGACATTTAATATTATATCTGTAATTAACTCCGTTAACGATCTTATATTCATTATAGTTTGTGTTTTGTTTTTATGATATGCTTTGTTGATAAGAGTTTGTATCTTGAGATAATAAAGCAAAATTTAATTGAATTCAATTGAAAATAAAAATAATCTTACAAATTCTTTGTGTTGGAATATTTTGACTGTAATTGGTTCTGTAATAATCGATATGGAATAGTTTATGATGTCTTAAATTGAATTGTGGGACAGAGAAAGAAGTATTATTTAACGGTTCCGGAGAGTCAATAAAGCCATTAATAATTTGTATAGAAAAATAAGATCTAAATAATTGATTCTACCTTTGAGTTTAGGTAACATCAAGGATTTACAAATATACATATATAGTGTCTCATCAGAACGAATATTTAATTTATACGTTTTAAATCTTAAAAGTCTATTTTGTACTTTTTCTAGACTGATATTATAATAAGGTGCCTAAAACACTTGACCAATATTGTAAAACTAACCTGACTAGAGACCAATAAACTGTTTTAAAAGTATAAATGTTACCAAATTCTAACATTGTACGCTTAACAAATTCTAACATTTTTAAAGCTTTGTTTGTAATATACTCTAAATCTAAATGCTACCTAAAACTTAAACTAAAAAAACTGGAATAAATAGACACTATACACATGAAAAGAAAAGAATAATTATACAAAAAATCAAGACACTAAGCCAAGAGTGCGAGTGCTTAGTTATCGTTTATGAAATAATATCAGTACCCCTTGATAGTTTTCTTAAAGCTAGACTGGGAAGATTCAAATATATCAATGTTAAGACTGTTCAAAATTCAGAGCGATCTATCAATTGGTGTGTTGTCCATAATTGGTGGAATGAAATGGCATATGAAAAAGGCAGAAATCTCGTAGAGCGATGTATATTACAAACAAATCGAAAAGTTGAACAATTCACAAACTTTAACGTGAATAACATTAATGGTGTTGGAACGATATTAATTTTGTATATTTTTGCCGAATGTTTATATCCTTTGCAGACTTTGTTTTTGCCTCATGGTATAATCTTATTTAAAAAAAAATTAAATAATCAACTTACAACAACTTGACTGCGATGATTATCCATAATATCTTGGGATAATATATGTTTGCATTTCATCACTAGTGAATGGATTTGAAATGTTTTGAAGGATTTGAATTATCAAAAAATCTTGAAAATTTCTCTTATTAAACAATACATTTAAATTTTGCCTAAACACCCTTTCTGCAATTAAGCATATACGACAAACCTCGTCGGACGGGAAAACAAAGGTGCCACGGTTTTTCAATTTAATTAGAAGAATGCTGTCATTTTCGGTAGTCAGTTGTTTAGAGCAAATGTTACAAATAGATGTCGTTTTTAATATTTTTTTAACTATAAAACCGGCAATATATTTAACATTTTCTACATGATGTTAAGGTCCATAGAGTTCAAACATGATCATGATAAAAAAAATCGCAATGTAATTCTTCACTAACTATAACACAATCTGTCAAATTCCTTTCTGAGTAGAAAATAATTAAAAAATATTGCGTAAACAACAGTGGCGGCTCGTGGTTAGTTTAATAGGGGGGTCAGAGTCAAAAGCGCCGCAGGCAAATCGCCGAAGATGAAAAAATTTTTTGGGACCACGCCCTAATTTTGTTTTTTCCCAGGGTTTCTAAAGAGAATATGAAACGCAAACGCTCTTTAAAATAGGAAACTACCAGTATTTATTTAACTACTCGACAGAATTTGTTTAAACTGCTTTAAATTTTAGATCAACCCTGCGGTCTTTAACATTTGCAAAATGATTTATATAACACGCTCATTAAAATTAAATTAGCAATGTTTTCTATGCTTAACATGGTCAACGCAGACAGTCTTTCTTGTCCCATAATATTACGTAGAAATGTCTTTATTCTCCTTAATGTAGAGAAACATCGCTCGCTTTCTACAGTTGTCATCGGTAACGTACACACTATAATCAACAATATAACAGTTTCCGAAAAAGTTGTGCTAAGATTATTATTAATAAATAATTGGAGCATTGATACTGCTCCAGGACTTTGACCGAAATCATCCCGTTAATAAATAACTTTTAGTTCAGTTTGAAGTTTTAAATAATTTACACTAGGAAAGTTTTCTTTACTGATTTTAAAATATGGTCCGGAAAATTATGTTTGTATTGTTCAACTTGGTCGCTATGAAATAATTGAGCGCCGACTAAATGGTCACTAAAACCTAAAACTAAAACGGTGGTTAATTTCAGATGTTATTATGTCACAAACTTCTAAAGCGACTCGACGACTAGAATCTTCATTTTTTCTTGGTCTTTTGGCATTAAGTGTAGAAGAAGGCATTTCTGAAGATTTCATTTATTATTTGATCTCTGACATTTTGAATTGAAGTTTTAAATGGGCCTATGTAATTTTGTACCAATATAACATCAGTAATCAACTAATCAATACGGACTTCGCAAGGGGCATTATTAAATCAAAAAAGTTTAACCAATACAAAAATCTACACGTTGCAAAAATGTCTTTGACCCAATTGCTTGATTAATTGTAATAGAATCTTCTTCAGTCTCAATTATCTTCTCTAGAGATTTCAGCCACAAAATTTATGAGCCCCCGAAAAACACCGGGATTCTCTGAAAATTCATATTCATCGTGAGTGAGCTCGAAGGCTCCGCAAAATGTATTACAATTTAAAATTGTATTTAAAATGTACCGATTTTGGGTAACATTTCTATTACATGCCTACAGAGATTTTCGGTAGGCATGATCAAGTTGCAATCGTATATCTACTCTGCCAAGTGCTGCAAAGCTAACCATACCTTTAATATGTTCGGCAGCCATAGAATGCTTCTTGATCTTCTGTTTTAAATGTTTTAAATCATTTACCCCTGTTTTACACCATACATCGTTTAAAGATGAAACATGGAAAACAAAAAAAAAACATGTTCTTGCCTTTACAGCCACATATAAAGTCGCATAAATCGTACAGTTTTTTTTAAATATCGATTTACACGCTTGTTTTTATCTTGAGTTACCTACTTGTTTTATTATTAATTCTGGCAATGGCCGACCAACCTCCTTAACTCTAAACGTTTTTCGAAATCCAAGCAATTGTTTTCTTTTAACCCACAATTTTATAAACCAAACACAATTCCGCGGGTGCAGACATTATAAAAACTCAACTCGAGATCGAGAAACAGTCAATACGAAAGTTTCGCGCTCGCCTCAAATAATAACTGCCCTATCATTATCCCTCAAAGACACGACAACGACTAAAAATAGATCGGCTTTCTTTCATTCATAACGATCTAAATATAGATTTCTAATAATCCATAATAGTATAGCGCTGCTCGCGTTTTAGGATAAAATAACAGCAGGTGCATAGGTCGAAGGTTACTTTGCCGTCTGTCATGCGTGAAGCCGCGGTCAATGCCCAAAATCGACTTTTTCTATCGCACTCTAGTCCATTAAATTTCCTATATGTAGTATATCTTGCCTTGTCGGCGCCGCGAGCCGCGGGTCTGAAGTTTATTACGTGTAAAGGTAAGCGCAGACTGGTCGGCGCGTGCGGCTCTGGCTAGTCTGCGCTTACCTTAAAAGATAGGGAACGAATGGTAGTAGTATAGAAAATAGGTAAAGTAATACGTTTTCAAGCAGGAATTTGACAAATTTACGATGTTTAGGAATAGTTTTGTATATATTAGGATGAAAAAAAGTGATTTACAGAAAACATAATTTAAATAGGTTTTCTCATTTTCTCCTGTTTTTATTTTTGGAAAGTCATTGACCATTTGCAGTTTCTCTCATTCTCTGGATTCTATATAATCAGAGGGAGAAAATGTCTAGAACATATATGTATATTTGAAACATCATCAATTGCTTCATTTAGTTCACAATATGCCAACCAAGTTGGTCTAATTTTGGGATTTTTTGTAATCCTAAAAAATGTATAAATATTAGTTTATGCTTGCAATAAATGGTGGAACTATGCAGCAAAATCTGCAAAATGTAGTATATTATAGGCTAGTTATTCATCTACACTACAGGATGAATTCTTCCAGATACCTACATCGCCTTTTTCTTTAAATACTTAATTCCTAGATGAACATGCTACAAATAAAATACCTTACGCGCGAATTATCAATTTACCTGTGTAAACTTTCCTTGCCTCTCTTGGCATTACCATTTTATAATAAAAGACTATTAAGGTAATTCTTATGGACGAAATTCTCCAGACCTAAGTAACTCACAAAAACTGTGATAGATGGCGCAAAGATATAGTTTCATTTAAAATATTTAGTTAAAATATTTTGCCCTCTGTTGACGATAATCTGCACTTGGTAAACACAGATTTCATTCTTAAAGGGGTGTGGTATGAATATGTCGGGCAGGAACAAGTTTTATTGACCTTGGGACAGGAATGCATCATTCAAACTGGCAACCGACGGTCCTTGGGGGAGTAAGGGACTGGTAAATACTTGGAAAATACTATTCTCCGATATTGGCAAGGTCATTTCTTTCTTTAGAATGAAATACACTGGAAATTAGTGAATTGGGACTATGTTATATATTTTAATTTACTTATTAATTAAGCGGGAACGTGAGCTCGGCCTAGACCTAATATAAGACAGCTTGGATTTTTACGTGAAATTTGGTACTCGGACAGTAGGAGACCGTGGAACCTACCGGGTAGGTTCCAGAAATGTTTATTCGGTGGGTATTCGGTCAAAATCGATGACCGTCGTTGAAGCAGTTCGGATCACAGCGATTTAACAGCGAAAAAAAAATGGGAACCTACCGGTGCCTATTTAGGCATCCAAAAGAGTCCTTGAAGATAATCGACTGAAATTCGGATTGGGGGGTTTTCGACGACGACGAATTCGAATCTGACATCGGCGGGAGCCTACCGCCAATAGGTTCCGCGGTAGGAGACAGACGAGGTCGAAATTTTTTTTTGCTTGCTAAAATAGGTGCACCTATTTTAGCAAGTAAAATAAAAAATTTTGGGCATGCCCAAACTTTTCGAAAGTGGAAAATCGGCGTTTTCAACCCCTAAATATTAATTCGAACGTCTTTTTATATTTAGACGGTTTTTTTGTATATGGAACCTACCGGAACTCCGTCTCCTATCAGTTTTTTAATAAATTTCGAGCTAGCGAGTTCGTATTCTGTACGGAGACGGAGAGGACCGGCCTGAACCCCCCAAAAAATTCAAGCCCCTCGGTCTCCTATAGGGTCCGCAGTAGGAGACGAATGAGCTCGAATTTTGCTTTTCTCGAACGAGAGTTCGAATCCGACCTTGTCTGGAACCTACCACTGATAGGTTCCGCGGTAGGCGCCTAAGGAAACCTTAATTAATTGATATCGAAATTTCAAAAGTATTCATATTTTTGAATTTGGCTCCAAAATGATAACCACAGAATGGGACCTAAATCGGTGGAACCTATTCGAAAAATGGGTTCTCGCGCGGTTTTTAACCTGTCGGCTCCGGTAGGTAAATATAGGAATATCGGCAAACGGACAAACCGTATTTTTATATCGTCCTTACCTTTATTTTGATCAATAGGTGTCTACCTTTTTTTTTTCGGATCGACTTCAAATTTTGGGTTAAGATAAAGGACACGAAGACAAACAAAAAAGTTCTTTACGAGAAAAAAAACAATATTCTTAGTTTTCGCGTTATCGGCCCTTAAACGAGAAAAAAATGTAACTCGGAAATTACGGGGGATACGAAAAAAATACTTGCTACAAAAAATATGTATTTTGATAACGTTTAATCTATACTTGGGTCGTTGTAATTTAAAAAAAATCGCACTTTTTAAAAAGACGTTTTTTCGAACTTATTCGCGAATATCTCTATTTTTTGAAAAAATTTATTAAAGTCGATGATGATAATTTGGAATAAAAAGTTTTTATGAAATTTTTCGTCAGACGCTAAATAACTTCTCTTTAAAAAAATGAGAAATTTTTTAAAATTATTTTTTTTACCACCCTGTATGTTTTTAAAAAATTTATTTTTATTATGGTGAGATTTAAACGGATCCCTTTAACCGTTTCCAACATAAAAACGAACTAATTTTTTTAAAAAAATTTAAGAAAAACAATTCGGGATTTTCATTAAATCGGCTGTAATTGTAATACGGTAAGCGTTTTTAGTTATAAACGGTAAATAGCAAATAGATGGGTTTCTTGAGGTACTTTAACGCGCCGTATTTCTTCGATCGTACGACGTTTCGTTTTTTTTTAAATTGGCTAAACGTGATTTTTATTTTTTCCCAATTTTCTCCGTAGCGGAAAGAGATATCTCAAATCGGTTTGGACCAGTGCAGTGTCTGCGTCGTCTGAAGGTCGATCGAAACGAAACGCTTCGCTTCTATAACATTTTTCGATAGGACGTCAAATAACGCAGGTATTCGATAAAATATCATTTTCGTCCTAAAAATTTGCATTTTTCTTCAGATTTGACCAGGAAATAGGGAATTTCGTAGGTGGATGATATTTTTCGTTTCGAATACTTTAGAAGGGGGTTTCTGGGAATGCCGAATTCGATTTTGGCATTGAGAAGGTCGTATGAACTTTCTGTACAGAGATATTCAGAAAAAGTAGCAATTTTGAAAAAAAATAACACCCTGTATATACTTTTGAAAATATTATTTTAATGATGGTAAGATGTAAATGGCTTCCTTTAACCGTTTCCGAAATAAAAACGGACAATTAGGGCATGCAGTTGGAGGGTACGTTTTTAAGTTTTCTTACCCATAGCCTGATTTAGGCAAACCATCTTTCATGCGAGCGGAATATTACCATTTTTATAATTCTTAACAAAGCATTAGGACGTAACCGGCGCGGCGCGGCGACTTCTGCAATCGTGGATACACCTGCATGGCAGGCGTGAGTATGCTGCTGCTACTATGACCGTTTTAAAAAGTGTAATTTGTTAAATGAATATAATATGCACAAATTTTGCTTCCCAGTGTTTTTCCTGGGAGTTTCGTGCTATGGCTATTTTAGAGTTTAAGTCGATATACCTACCTAAAATAAGTTTATAAATTATAAAATGCTAAAATGTAGAAATTAATTTGAGAGAATTTTTTTACTCTATAAGCGTTTGGTAGGTCGATGCGTTAATTTCAATTTTATACTTCGATTAAATTTAATACAAAGCACTTTGCAATACATATGTATTATTGATATTATTTTTTTTATGTTTTAAGCAACATTACAGCTTAATCTTGGTTTAAAATTTTTTGAAATTTTAAGAGGTTTTGCTTTATTTAGAGAAAAACCTTTTAATTTTATTTCGTTTTCTTACTTTCCAAATATAAACACAACAAATGCAATGTATAATTAAATGTCTTCTATTTTTTTCCTGTCACATGTTCCAGCTCACGCTATATGTTTAGATTAAGACAGTCACATTCCCAATTTAACGTATCTACTTACCAAACATTTTCTATAAAACAAAAAATCGAGCAAAAAATAAATATGTTTTACTTAATGCTTACTCTACAGAAACATCTTTTGTCTGGACATTATGCATCCTCGTATTCTTTCATATCTCTACTTGTTTCGTAAGCAGTTTCATTAGTTTGTTAATTGTACAAAACTTTAAAAAAAACTTTTTATTTTGTTGGACACAACTTTTGTTAGTAATGCTTACCCTTTTCAGAAACATAATTTGTGTGAATATTTGCATCTACGAAAGCTTTTCAATATTTTCACTTTCTTGGCAAGCAGATTGTTACACAAAACTAAAAAAAATATTTTGCAGTTTATCGGTCGCAATGTCGCATCTAATCGAAACCGCACTAAACTTTTCAGAAAAAAAATTCATAGTTGTACATATTTCATTATAAACTTACATTTTTTGGCAGGCACACCTATTGATTCATTTACTACTTATTAAGGGGATTGCGTCAATGTTTAGTAATTTTATGCTACCTAAATTATTAGTGCAAAATAAATTATAGTTTAAAAAACTAAAAAACACGCTTTGATCGAAACCGAACTAAAAAATTATAAAATAGAATAAAGTGATTGACAAAAATATGATTTTATTTTAAAAAGCGTGGGGTGCTTAAGTGCCATAAGTTTATCACAAAAATCAATTTGCGCTCTTTGATTGACCAACAGTTTATATATCAAATTTGATTGATTACTTCAATTGACCAACAGACTACTTATATGAAAAGTTAATTTATCATTGCAATTGGCCAACAATTTATGTGCAAAACTTCGTTTGAATTAACAAGAGTTCATCAACAAAACTCAATTAATCAGTCCAAATGACCAATAATTTATACGTAAATTAGATTTACTCTTCCAATTGACCTGCAGTTTATATGAAAATTTTATTTAGGTATCGTTTCAATTGATTAGCGTTTTGTAAGAAACACTAGATTTATCGCATCAATTGACTATCAGTTTATGAGAAAAATCAATTGGTCGTTTTAATTTACCAACAGTTTATATTTCATTGATTACTACAATTGACCAGCAGATTATATAAAAAGTTAATTTATGGTTTCAATTGGCCAGCAATTTATATATAAAATTTCGTTTCAATTAACAAGAGTTTATCAGCAAAATTCAATTAATCATTCCAGATGACCAATAATTTATACGTACATTAGATTTGCTCTCTCAATTGTCCTGCAGCATTGTCTTTGTCTAAAGGCCCCCACAGACGTCGTTCTTTTTCGGCAGGATTACCCGACTTGCAAAACTGTTCGGTCAATCACGAACCTTGTGGCGCCCAAACACTGTTCGCTATTTAATCACGTTTTTCTTCAGTATTGTCAGCCATTTTATATACATTAAATACCTACAACACTGACAAATTGTCAAAAATCTCGTCGTGAATACTGGTCCGCCCACCACACACTTGCACGATGACGTTCAAAACCGTCGGGAAAAATCAAGTCAAAACAGATTATTTGGAACGCCGGCAATCACGACGGTTTTCTGCCACACACCGACCGGATTGCCCGAACAGTTTTGCACGTCGGGTAATCCTGCCGAAAAAGAACGACGTCTGTGGGGGCCTTTACAATGCCTGCAGTTTATAAGACAATTTTGTTGGCAATTTGTAAGAAACGCTAGATTTATCGTTTCAATTGACTATCAGTTTATGAGAAAATTCAATTGGTCGTTTTGATTTATCAATAGAATATATGCCAAATTTCATTGATTACGTCAATTGACCAGCAGATTATATGAAAAGTTAATTTATCGATTCAATTGGCCAGCAATTTATATTAAAAATTTCGTTTGATTTAACAAGAGTTTATCGGCAAAAGTCAATTCATCATTTCAGATGACCAATAATTTATATGTACCGGGTGTTTCACTATAAATGGACCCCCCCTTTAACTTTCTCAATTGACGTTTTAGAAAAAAACGTTCAATACAAAAAATAAAGGGGATGAAGTGAAGTTTATTATGGCATAGCACTGTTGTATACAGGGTGTCCCATAAATGCGGGATTAAACAAAGTAATTATTAGATTTGCGAGGTTTCGATTCGCAATCCAATTAGAATTAATGGAACTGCTTTTCCAGATTTTATTTTTTCTTCGTCGAAGGACCAGATGTAATAATAGGCTCAAGTTTGCTTTTACCTATTTAATTTATTACACCAAAATATGTGATTAAAAGTACATCCTAGGACAGGACATTGGACTAGTTCTTTCTATCTATACTAACTAAACAGGAACAATTTACACACTTGTGTGAAAGATAAGTTCTAATTGTTGCAAAGAAAATCTTGGCTTTATTGGAGAATTAATCTCGCATGAATTGTGTTCTTGGAACAGGAGATAAATAATATCGAATTATCTAAGTCGAAAGACTTAAGAACAAGAAATTGGCTCTAAGCCGAGGGTAAATAGGAATGGCTAGGGCCGAAATGGTACATATACCGAAAAATTAGCATTAAGCTGAACGTAATTAGAACTGTAGAGACGAAATGGTAAATACCGAGAAATTGGCCTTAGCCGAACGTGATTAGAGGGACGAGAACGCAGCGAGTCTCTTGATTGAAGGTAACTTAAAGACTGAATCACGAATATCACGATACACTTAAATGTATCGTGGACTGAATTTTGTTAAGGGATGATGTCAGCGTCGCGTTCGCTGAGTGCATTAATTGAGTGGGGTAAACGCTTGCTGTGATTGGATGGTTCTAGAAGCCATGTTTGCAAGTGGGTCGTTCTAGACAATCCGTCACTAGATTATTAGAGTGGAAAGGGTGAATATTGATCGATTCGATCGGAAACTGACAAAGGTTTTTATGCGAGTTATATTTTCTTGGAATTTATTTGTGGCTTACTTTGCCGATCTGTCTGTTACGGCGGAACTCTTTGATAGTTCAATTTCTAGGAAAAATGTATCATGCTCTATGCATATTTTTATGCTTTTAATTTAAATAGAAGTAGAATAGTATTTTATTTAGCAGTTAAAAGGACAAATAATATAGTCCGAGAGCAAGTTATAAAATATTGTATCACCTGTTGTGACTCGTTTCACAACAGTAATATTTTTTTAAATGGAACACCCTATATATTATTGCATATTTGGATTTTGCGGAGAACTCTACACATTTTTCATAAATAATGTCCTACCTATACCTATCTGTTACTGTTTTTGAAATATTGACAGTTGAAAATCGACCATTTACCAAGTTTGACAGCCTGTAAAATCTAAACGGCTATAGATAGAGGAAAATGGTTTGCACTTTCCTATCTTGGTTTTTCATAAGCTATCGTTTGACACTAATTTTTTATTTAACCAGAGGTTAAGAAATTCCGGTTAAATTTAACCTCTGGTTAAATCTAATATTAGTGTCAATCGATAGCTTATGAAAAACCAAGATAGGAAAGACCAACCATTTTGCTCTATCTTTAGCCGTTTAGATTTTACAGGCTGTCAAACTTGGTAAATGGTCGATTTTCAACTGTCAATTTTTCAGAAACAGTAACAGATATAGGTATAGGACATTATTTATGAAATATATCTAGAATTCTCCGCAAAATCCAAATATGCAATAATATATTGGGTGTTCCATTTAAAAATATATCACTTTGTTTAATCCCGCACTTATGGGACACCCTGTATTCATCAGTGCTATGCCATAAAAAACTTCACTTCATCCCCTTCATTTTTTGTATAAAACGTTTTTTTCTAAAACGTCAATTGAGAAAGTTAAAGGGGGGTCCATTTATAGTGAAACACCCGGTACATTAGATTTAACTTCTCAAATGATCTGCAATTTATATGAATATTTTATTTAAGTATCGTTTCAATTGACTGGCGGTTTGTAAGAAGCACTAGATTTATCGTTTCAATCGACTATCAGTTTATGAGAAGAATCAATTGTTCGTTTTGATTTACCAACAGTTTATATGCAAAATTTTATTGATTACTTCAGTTGACCAGCAGATTATATGAAAGGTTAATTTATCGTTTAATTGAGCAGCAGTTTATAAGCAAAATTTCGTTTGAATTAACAAGGGTTTATCAGCAAAACTCAATCATTCCAGATGACTAATAATTTATAAGTAAATTAGATTTAACTTCCCAATTCACCTGCAGTTTATATGAAAATTTAATTTAAGTGTCGTTTCAATTGACTGGCGGTTTGTAAGAACTAGATTTATCTTTTCAATTGAATATCAGTTTATGAGAAAAATCAATTGGTAATTTTGATTTAGCAACAGTTTATATGCCAAATGTCATTGATTACTTCAATTAACCAGAAGATTATATGAAAAATTAATTTATCATTTCAATTGGCCAGCAAATTATTTGCAAAATTTTCTTTGAATTGAAAGAGTTTATCAGCAAAATTCAATTAACCATTCCAGATTACCAATAATGTATACGTAAATTAGGTTTACCTTCTCAAGTGACCTGCAGTTTATATTCAAATTTTAGCAATTGACTGGCGGTTTGTAAGAAACACTAGATTTACCGTTTTATTATATTATGATAATATCATAACTACAATAGCAAACGAAATCCGGACAAAGTAGTCAAGGTCAACTTGTTTCGTAACAAGTGGCCGCTCAGCCGCTTGAAAAATATCATCCCTCTGTTACGGAGCGTCCTAGGTGAGCGATTTGCAGCGAACGCGAAGCTCTGGCGATGCCGTACGAAAAATTAATATAGTCGCACGGCATCGTCACTGATTCGCGTTCGCGTTCGCTGCAAAACCCTCACGTAGGACGCCCCGTTAGTTTTTGAAAGTACTACGGTCATCCAGAGCCCTCTGCTGATATTCATGTTAACCTTGTTAATATCGATTATTTATTTGAATTTTTCAGGATAATTTAGTTTCCGTCGCGCTTCGTAGGTGGAGACGTTCAATCGGAGATTTTAAGCGACGGAGAAATTTTAGCATTGCAATTATCTTAATAGTCTTTTATTATAAAATGGTATTACACAAAAAACAGCGCAGTGAGGGCTCCATATTTAAAGTCCTTAAAACTAATAACACTACTGTTGAATAATACAAAATTGCTATTCACAAAAAAAAAATTCTGCCACAAGACAAGAGCAAAACGCATAAAACACTAAACACAGAACAAAATAATGATTTAAATAATATGGCGACAGTTAACACACGGCAACACTAAAATACAATTGAAATTATCGATTTTTCCTCGTCTTCTTTCCAATTTCTAATATTTTCATATTCTCGACCGGAGCTTCGCTTCGACGCGTTGAGTAAATAGAAAATAACCAACGCTGCGTCTGCGCAGAATGAACCATGACCGCTGTCCGATTAGACAGTGATATGCGAAATTGATACGTCCTTTTCTAGAGGCCGCTATGTCTTTAATATGCCTATCTCTCTTTCTTTGCTTCAGATACCACTCATTGTGTTAATGGGGCACTAGCAAATCCATACTAATGAATCTTTTGGCAGATTCGTCCGATGAATCTTATTTTTCAAATGCGGGAATTTTCAATCGCCATAATAAATGAAATAGGTCCGTAGAAAATCACTATTTAATTTTTGAGGGCACAACAAGGACGCTTTGGGGTTGGAGTCTCCTGTTTGATTTTTAGGAAGACGCATAGTCTACAGAATTTTTGAAAGAGGTTCGCGCGTCGGGCTTCGATACCGAGAAATCCTTGAGGAAGTTATTCCAGAACTGATGGAAAATGTTCCATTCGCACTTTATAATGCCGTTTATCTGCAAGACGGTGCCCCAAGCCACAACTCTGCGTTTTTAAGGGCATTTTTAGACCATAACTACGGACCTGTAAGATCATAATTAAGTTAAAATGCTGTAACAAATAATTCAAAGTTGAGATTAAAAAAAATCTTCTGAATTAAGTTTGAAAGAATTACATCTCTAGTATAATAATTACTTACATGGATTTTGTTTTTAATAAGTTTTAGCCATAGCCTACTACCTACTAATTGGACACAAAAGAAAATTTTGGAAAATCTTAAATTCTGAGCTTGTTTTTGAAAATAATTGTATATAATTATATATTTTTGGAAAGCCCACAT
>JAEQML010064045.1:0-22432 GCA_016904865.1 Pissodes strobi | reverse complement strand
ATTTTTAGAATTTAGTGTCGTTGGTGCCTGATTTTTTGATTTTTTTTATATACATATTTTAGGTTCTATTAAGTTCTACTATAGTTCGACCACAGCTGTAGTTGACCCTCGAAACGCATACAATTGCATGCGTTTCGAGGGTCAACAACGGCTGGGCGAACTATAAGTTTTGGTTATATGTGCATTAATTGTCTTTTTATTGGGATTATTCCTGTTAGGCAAAAAATAATAAAGAATTGAATTGAATTATGCACACTATATACACAGGTTATACCAGTACGGCATAAGCTGTGGTATAGAGACCAAACACTGAAGCAGTATTCCGGTATACTCCTGACTATCTATACAAAGATCATATATGCAATATATTTTTTGCAGTTTTTTTTAAGCCCCTCGGAATGCTCTTGGAGACCGTAATCGGATTATTTCACTGCTGACATTCAATATCATATTAATTAGGTAGTTGGCAACAGGTCAGGTGGTAATGGTTTATACACGGTGTCCCATATAAGAATGCACACTACAGGGATCTCGGAAACCAGAAGAGATACAAAGATGATTAAATTAGAGAAACGGCGTGCCTTGCTGAATCCTACAACGTCATGCTTTGGAATCTAAAAAAATCCGATTACTTCCGAAGATATTTGGGAAAACCCGAATTTTCCCGATTTCGTTTTTAGTTATTTCTGACTTTATTTCAAAAGACATAACAATGCAAATTTCACATTCCCATTGCTACTTTTCCTGCTCTTCAAGTTGATGTTATTAGATTTTTAATCTGACGTTTCGTTTCTTTGCAACCATCATCAACTTTGTTTTTTCAAATAGTCGAAAAAATTTATTTTATTCCTAAAAAACACTAATTTTAATCCTAAGTCCAACGACATATCGCTCCTTTTATCCGACGTTTCGGCTGGAAAAAACCATCATCAATGTTATTTAATGATGATTACGAAGGAACGAAACGTGGGAAAAATCTAATTACGTCATTAGGTACAGGACAAAAATTGGCATAGGAACGTGAATTTTATTGTGATCTATCCTTTTCATTAATATCTGAAGAAAAATAATTATATTTTAAATTTCAAGAATTCGTAGATGGCAATTATTAATTTTTTTAAGGCTTTGATAAAGAAAATTGATCAAAATAAAATTCACATTCTTATGCCATTTTGCCTCCTCTACATGATGACGTAATTAGATTTTTGATCCGACGTTTCGTTATCATCAAATACAATTGATGATGGTTTTTTTATCCGAAACGTCGGATAAATGCAAATAGCGATACTTTGTTGAATTTAGGATTGAAATTTAGAGTTTTTTAGGAATAAAATTAATTTTTTCGACTATTTAAAAAAACAAAGTTGATGATGGTTGCTAAGAAACGAAACTTCAGATTGAAAATGTAATAACACCAACTTGAAGAGCAGGAAAAGTGGCAATGGGAAAGTGAAATTTGTATTGTCATATATTTTCAAATAAAGTCAGAAAAAAACAAAAACGAAATCGAGAAAATTCGGGTTTTCTCAAATATCTTCGGAAGTTATCGGATTTTTTTACATTTCGAAGCATGACATTGTAGGGTGGGTTCAGCAAGGCACACCTTTTCTCTAATTTAATCATCTTTGTATCTCTTCTGGTTTGCGAGATCCCTGTACTGTGCATTCTTATATGGGACACCGTGTATTTGCAGAATAAATTTCTCGCAAATTAAAATCGCACTACCTGAAAACCATTCTTCTTAACTTCCACCGACAAAAATTGGAAGTCATCGTTGATAAACAACAAAAACTTTAGTTGATTCGAAACTCTTCGAGTGAGTCATTTGAGCCTGATGTAATTTTGGTTGGAAATTAGGGTTGCCAGATACGATTTGGCATGATGTCCTGGATTCATGTGCGTCTTGCTGAAGATTGCGAGGACGGACGCTAAGAATCCTTCATTTTATAAATGCATTGCTAAAAATAAAAACTTATTTGTTTCCCATAATTCCGGCTAAGCTCTTTCATAATTTAGAAAATGCACCCCTATTCCGATCGAGCCGGAACAGGATTTTAGTAGATCACCTAAATGTTAATAAAGACAGAATTACCACTTACCTGCAAAGAATTTTACAGTTATGTCTTGAAAAATAAGCAATTGGTTTTAGCTGCAAAGAGTGATAATAAACGTAATTTTCCAAAAAAAAAATTTTCTTGTAGATGTAATAAAGTTAATTAATATATTTTATTAATATGATTTGTATGATTGTTTTTATCGTAAATGAAAGCTAGCTATATATTTCAATTTATTTTTATGTTATGTTGCTTACATTTTCCGATAATTAAATATTAACATTAGCAAAACGTGTATAACTATTTTGTTTGGACATATTTAAAATATTTTTGGTATTATCATAAATAAATTGAAAAGTTCGGTTTCTTATCAGAGTCCTACGTTTTTTTCAACAAATGCCCTACAAATTCAATTTTTAAACCTGGCAACCCTACTGGAATAGAATCGCAGGCGATGACACGCTGATGTCGGTCAGCGTCAGACACATATATAATTCGAAGCGCATTTAAGATAATAATCAGCAATAGCAATCTCTATTTAATTATTGAATGTTAATGCATGGCACACACTATCAAATGCCTCGGGCGGATCAGTATACCCGCTTGCCATCGTAAAGGGATGTTGTCACAAAGTCATGGTTATAAATAGATCGCAAATGACCAGGGCCGGATTAGCTACTGAAGGGGCCCTAGGCTAAAAATTACTTAGGGGCCCCCTATCCAGAGCATTCAGCATATTTTATGGTAGGGTAGACATTTTTTTTTGATTAAAGTAAAATGTGAAACAGAAACAAAAATAATTTTTAAAGGTATATATTATAATCATATCTTGATTTAAAAAATTCATTTTTATTTTAAAAAACATTAACCCAAAACATTTTCGTTAAAAAAAAAGAATGTAATTAGATAGTGGTGTGTACTCAAATGAATGCTCGATTTCGTGATTTTTGGGTCGCAAAACTCTCAATAATATTTTCAGTAGGAATTTTATTGAGAAGATCGTGTTCTATAGCCAACAAAGAAAGTTGATTAGGTTTTTCATCACCTAATGAATTTCTTTTATGACCTTTTACCTTTTCTAATGTAGAAAATGATCTCTCTCCACTACAGTTAGTTACTGACATGGTTAAAAATATCCTTAACGCAATATTTACGTTTGAAAAACTACACGTTAATTTTTTTTTGTCTTATAAACTTTAACACCTAAAATTTGGTCTAAATCGTTTGGATAGTGCTCTTGGAGCATATTTGCCTGTAATATAATATTCTCTCCAGAATAATTTTCTAAATATAAAAACCCAAACATATTTGAAACGTTAAGATAAGCACTTTGTCACTTCTTGAGTTTCGCAAGAATGTTATCGATTATAACATAAAAAGTATTTATGAGCATATTATATCTACCACTGAATTCAATTTCACTCTCTTTATTTTCGTCAAATTGTAGTTTTCTACTTTTTTTTCTTACATTATCGGATTTGTATGTGGAACAGTTTGTTAGTTTCTTGCCACATTCTTCGTAATATGCAAAACGTTCGCGTTGTTGTAAAGCAAGTTTAATAAGTGAATCATACAAATTCACTGCTGAGGAAACATCAATGTCAGTAGCTTGTAATGATTTGCTAACCTTATTGAACTCTGTTAAAATATCGCCCCATAATTGTAACAAAATCCCAACTTCCAATTCCTCGAACCGATTTTTAATTCCTTTTGCTTGAACTTTTGTACTATTGGCGTTGACTGATTCTCAGCCAACGCTATTGGGCTGTGTAATATCGTTTTCGATAACTTCTAATGATTCTTTAAACGCAAAAAACCCTAAAATAATTGCTAAATTGTATACCGTTGACCTAATAGTAAACTATTTTTTCAGTTTTTCTTCTATTTTACTTTTTCTTAATTAATTTGAGATTCAAGATTCAAGGGCCCCCGCAAATCAAGGGCCCCTAGGCTGTAGCCTACTTAGCCTATTGGGTAATACGGCCCTGCAAATGACTAGCAACAGTAGAACTTTGCTTTAGACGCCATGTTGCGGTAAAGGTAATAAACGGAAATACGTCTATACTTTCCAACATTGACGCTAGGCCTGATTGTTTCTAAATTGCTGAAATAATTCCCCTGGCAAAAACCGTTGAAATAACTTGATCTCTCTTGTGTGCAAATCATGCTGGAGTCATAAGAATATTTATATTTTTGCATTTTGATGTAATTTTTGTTGAAATTTGCATTCATAACCTATTCTTGTCTAGGTTAACATAAAGACGAACGCCAGACAATTGACCACATCTAACATGATGAATTTATGTGAAGAAAATCCTCAAGTGACTGTGCAATCTCTGATGAAGGCTATTGGGTGGGAATTCTTAAGAACAAAGCCAATATCTTCTATAGATGGTGGAATGGAACTGGCTTACCAGCAAAAGGGATTTCATAGCGTCAATCCAACTGAGGATTGGTTCCCAGGTAAGATATTGTTAAATTATATTAATCATTGCAAAATTATTTTTAGTTTTTATAAATCAAAAACATATTTATCCATTTCCTATACTTAGTCACAATTCAGTTGGTTACTTTGTGTTAAGATTTTTTTATATTAAATAGCCTGGTATGTATTTAACAATAGTTTGGGTTAGATAAATGCCTTATTAATGATATTAAACATTTGGAAGATATTACAACAAATAAGCTTCAAAAACTTGTTCGCGACGTAGTAGCATTAAATTCCAGTGATTGCCATGTTAAGATATATGAAATAATCATATAAAACGTTGTTGGGGTCAACTCAACTTGATATCTCTGCCAGTTGTTTACCGCATGACTTTCAGATGAGTTATTTTACAGTATATGATATATTTAATGTAACAATAGATTAGCAAAGTCAATGTGAGCCTAAAATAATACATTAGTAAATTATTCAAGAAGTATCTCTGAGCAACGGGCGACTAAGTTTTAAAAATTGCCTTTCGTTCGGCAGAGGCATCAGTATGAATGAGATATGAAAAATTAGCTAGCAAGTAGCAAATTAAAAGTAGTAAGACAAGGAAGGTAGACCTGGCGGTCGTTGTATGAATAAATGACTGGATTTATAATGCATTAATTGCTGCCTTATTCATAGTTCCATTGATTGTCATGGTTGGTTTTGTCTATACAAGCGCAATATCATATACACAGGGGATCACCAGGATCAAGTGATTTAAAGTGTTCAACAAATAGATACAATGCAAATGCTGCATGATATATATGGAATGCTTCACATTGCATGCAAACAGATGCTTGCCAAGAGAATAACCTGTAGCCAGGTTTTGATCTCAGAGGGAGCAAACCTATTTTAATTTATATAATCATTTAAAATTACAATAAGGGGAAAAACTTAATTTTAAAAATAAAACAACTAAACCACAGGTATAAAGACTAAATATAAAGACTCCGTAACTTCCCTGTTTTTAACGTATTTTATACCTATTGATATGTTTGTTCTGTGGTTCTTATCTGTAGTTCCCTCTTGGCCCAGCGTAAAATATTTTTTTCCGCTTCTACTTCTGTCAATATTACCTCATTACCTCATTTTGGATTTCCAGAGAAGTGTTCTGGGAACTTTAAAGTAACATTCAGATCCAGCTAACTCTTTACCCTTCTTAAGAGTCTACAGAAATAGTGTAATAAATAATAAATCTTCCATATGTTCTTTTAGATTATATTCTTCAAGGAGTGGCAATTCGTTTACCGTAATCGTTATAAACTGAATTGTTCTTGCAATACTATTTTGCTCCAAAGGCCTTTTTCATGCAAGTGGGCACTGCCAAGTTTGCTCTGTCTCTGAATATTTTCGTTCAATTTTTGCATAGCGTGAATACGTGTTATACTTTTTTTCATGTCTGGGGATCCTGTTCCATCCAGAGCTCTGCCTAATGCAGGGATAACCATACACAGCGTTACGCTCGACAGACTAAATTAATTACTTACACCGATCATACCACTCTTCATGAAAAGAACGGCAGTTTTCTCTAGAATACTGATCGCGTACACCTTTCTTTGCTTGCAACATTGTCACAAGTATGTCAACGTTTATAAAAACACTAGCTTGTACCCGCGGCTTCGCCCGCGTTGAAAAACCTGAAAAAAGAATAAGTATTAAGAAGATAAGAGATAGGTAGACACCTAACCTCAAAAATAGAAACTTATTAACTATTGCTTAAAGGTGACAGATAAATGGAAATAAATAAAGAGAAAATGGGATTAAAACCAAAGAAACTAACAGTAAAAATCATATATATATTTTTTAATATGAATTGCTTTTTGTTGATTGAGCTCTCATTTATTAAGTTTATTATTTTTAAAAGTGCATCCGGAACAGCTGATGCTATACTCAATTGAATAGTGAGCTGACCGCCAGTATTTACTTATTGAACGCCAAATGGCGTTGAATTCTATCAAAGACAATACTACTACTAGTATTGTCTTTGATTCTATTCAAATTTCTCAAACTCTTCGTGGAACGATTATATTATATGCCAGCATCAATCTTTTGCCCTTTAGAAATATGTAAATATTTTTTTTATAAAGTGTCCTATGTCCTTTACTATACTCTTGAAAATATCAGTACAAAATTTCATGATATCTTATTTTTAATGATCTTTGAGAGTTATTTAAGTACATCAACGCGTGCGAACCCGCTGGTGAAAACTGTCCTATGTCCTTTACATTAGCATCTAGCCGGACCATTGAACTTTGGAACTTCGGCCCGTAATGTTGCGCATGCGTATTATATTTTAGATTAAATATTTAACTGCTGCTTTCCGATTGGATTTAATTACAAATACTACTTGTAAATAATTGTTTGTGTGAATCGTTGTTGGAAAAGAGATAAGATTGGATTGTCGCACTACATTTTTTTTCCTGTTTTTTGGCATGCCTTTTTGTTAGTTTTGGTTAGTTCCTGAGCGAAGAGAGGAGAGCCATGCGTGAAGTGATATATTAATTTCATGATAAAATAATTTGGATTAAGAGGCGTATTATAGTGAATATCCAGCAGCTTGCATGTGTTTACGCGAATATATTCCATATCTAACCTCAAAATTATACGCATGCGCAACATTACGTGCCAAGTTCCATAGTTCAATGGTCCGGCTAGATGCAAATTGTCCTTTACTATATTCTTGAAAATATCTTTAAAACATTTCATGATGATCGGTTGAGTAGTTTACGTGGAAAATAGGATTAAAACTAACCGTACAAATCAACGCGAGCGAAGCTGCGGGTAAAAGCTGAAAGTGTCATATTATGTCCTTTACTATACTCTTGAAAATATCTGAACAAAATTTCATGGTATCTTACTTTTTAATAACCTTTGACAGTTATTTAAGTACATCAACGCGAGCGAAGCCGCGGGTATCACTGTCCTATGTTCTTTACTATAATCTTGAAAATATCTGCAAAAAATTCATGATGATCGGTTGAGTAGTTTACGCGTGGAAAATCGGATTGAAACTAACCGTAAAAATCAACGCGAGCGAAGCCGCGAGTAAAAATAAAAGTGTCCTATGTCATTTACTATACTCTTGAAAATATCTGTACAAAATTTCATGATGTCTTACTTTTTAATGATCTTTGACAGTTATTTAAGTACATCAATGCGAGCGAAGCCGCAGGTAAACACTGTCCTATGTTCTTTACTGTAATCTTGGCAATTAATGATGATCGGTTGAGCAGTTTACGCATGGAACATGGGATTAAAGCTAACCGTAAAAATCAACGCTAGCGAAGCCGCGGGTAAAAGCTAAAAGTGTCCTATGTCCTTTACTATACTCTTGAAAATATCTGTACAAAATTTCATGATATCTTACCTTTTAATGATCTTTGATAGTTATTTAAGTACATCAGCGCGAGCGAAGTCGCGAGTAAACACAATCCTATGTCCTGTACTACCCCATACAGCACACCAAATCACGATTACGATGTGTTCGCATTGTGACGATGTATCTAGATGCAGACACAGGGTTGCACAATTCTACGATGTAAATGTGCTACGTTTACACATTTCAGGTACACACGTATGCACAAAGGTTAAACGTCCGCCTCACAATGTAGCCACAGTATACCATTTACATATACACAACTTAAATGATCCACAGTGTGTTATCGGCTGCACAGTGATTGTGTATTATGCTTAAACTCTGTTTACACATGGAATTTGTCCTTCTCAATTTGGACGTAAATATACTATTCCGTGTATATGTAGCTCCGTCGCCCCATGCATACGCCCTGTCAAAGAAACCAATTTTTCATGAGCTATACTTCAGGAAAATAAAAGTTTTGCCGCCTGACCTTTATTCGTTCTCAAAACAGGTGTTTTATAAAAATAATTAATATTATGGTTTTATGAGAACAAAAGAGCGGGCAGCGAAACTTTTATTTTCCTAAAGCATCTGTCTGAAGAAAAGTTCCTTTAAAATTGTTCTTTTTTCTCTCCACATAATATACAAAGAGCGGCTAAAATATAGAACAAATTCATTTAAAAATCAGGTATTGACTTTTTAGAAAAATGTTCGATCACGTCAATTATAATTTCTCTTCCGTTTTTTTTGCATCAAAAAGAAAATATACAGGGTGTTTCAAAAAAGTAGATTTGATGTCAATTTTTTTTTAAATAAAACACTATTTTTTTAAATCCAAAGCAATAGTGTTCCATTTAAAAATAAATTAAGTTTGATGTCAAATCTGATTTTTGACACAACCTGCATAATTTCATTTTAGAGCAAAAAGCAGAACAAAAAATTAAAATGGACGTGTAGGAGTATTTTCCTAAAAAATCAATACCTGACATTGAAACGAATTTGTTCCATATTTTAGCCGCTCACTTTATATAGTTATTACTACGGAACGCTATCAATTGGTGCAACAGAAAGCAGAAGTAAGAAAACACTAGAAAATGACAGAACTTTTACAAGAATATTAAAATGTATTGAAAATATTCAAATAACATAATAAAAACGCAAATATATCTTATGCTATACATTGCCAGCCTTTGTTGCAGCTCAGCAGCTCTCTTTTCAGCCATTCTTCGTTTTTTGAAACAAAAAAAGATCCTCCAGTCGGTTGGTTGCTTGTCGTTTGTCGTAACCATTCGCAGACCGCCACGTCGTTTTGGAGCTCAAATTTGGCAAATTGGGTATTGGACAAGAGTCTTTCATAAAGTCACTGCAATAATACAAAAAAGTACCTATAAGCTGAGCACAAAAGATCAATTGTTATGATTGTAACTGTAAATACTCTGAAGGATGTTCACTTTCGAATTTAATAAAAGTAAATGTGCAGAACATTATACGCCGTGATACCCAATGACCTTTGATTGTGCATTTCCTACAGCATCCATACCCAGTGTGGCCTTTGAGCTATATATGAACGAGCTGGTGCCGGTGCATCGCAAATGTAAGCATCCATTACGATTTTATATTTGACATGCATCAAAGGGTGTTGAAAATTTTTGTATCAAAAATCAGTGTAGCGAGAATCGTTACTCGATTTCCATGACCGCCTAGGTTTTTTATAATAAGAAAGTGCATACCACCCCAGAACTTTACAAATGGTAAAATGACTACTACCTGCGACCACATGAGATACAAATGGCCAGCATGCTAACGCTCTGCGCTGGCATTGTTCCATCTCCCTCGAATGTAGAAACGACAACACACAACTGTAGAGTGTATGTTATTACACTGTACTATTACTTTTACGTGGTGTATACACAAAATTTTACTTAAGGCTATAATCACCACACTAATGATTTAAACTTTGTCAGCATCCTGTACGAACGTTAGATTTCAAAATTCTAACGACCGAATTAACTTTACGTTATTATGGGTACATAAAAATGTTAGGTAGAAATCCAACAAATTACATTAAACCATTGTAAGCATCATGTGTGTATATCGCACTTTTACGTGGTGTATGCAGTAGGTACAAATATTGCATAAAGCATCACACATACATATGACTTAAACCTTGTAGGCATCATTTACGGACGTCAAATTTCAACATTCTAATGATCCTTCTTTACGTTATATAAAAATGTTTAAAATCTTAAGTGCATACGGTATACAATTATTAAACATTATATCACATAATTCTATCAACAAAAACATAGGTGTATCTCATATGTGTACGTCAGTACTAGATCAACAATTAGTTTCATCATAACATATTTTGTTTCTCACGTGTATATCTTGTAGAGACGTAATTTAAATTGGACGTGCTGTATGGGACACTCTTGACAATATCTAAAAAAATCATGATGATCGGTTGAGTAGTTTACGCATGGAAAATATGATTAAAACTAACCGTAAAAATCAACGCGAGCGAAGCCGCAGGTAAAAAATAAAAGTGTCCTATGTTCTTTACTAGACTGAAAATATCTGTACAAAATTTCATGATGATCGGTTGAGTAGTTTACGCGTGGAAAATAGGTTTTAAACTAACCGTAAGAATAAACGCGAGCGAAGCCGCGGGTGAAAACTGAACGTGTCCTATGTCCTTTACTATACTTTTGAAAATATCTGTACAACATTTTATGATGATCGGTTAAGTAGTTTACGCGTGGAAAATAGGATTATACTAAACCGTATAAAAAATAAACGCGACCGAAGCCGCGGGTAAAAGCTAAAAGTGTCCTATGTTCTTTACTATACTCTTGAAAATATCTGTAAAAAAAATCATGACGATCGGTTGAGTAGTTTACCCATGGAAAATACGATTAAAACTAACCGTAAAAAACAACGCGAGCGAAGCCGAGGTTGAAAACTGAAAGTGTCCTATGTCCTTTACTATACTCTTGAAAATATCTGTACAAACTTTCATGATGATCGGTTGAGTAGTTTACGCGTGGAAAATAGGATTCAAAATAATCGTAGAAATCAACGCGAGCGACGCCGCGAGTAAAAGCTAAAAGTGTCATATGTGCTTTACTATACTCTTGAAAATATCTGTACGACATTTCATGATGATCGGTTAAGTAGTTTACGCGTGGAAACCTAATACAGTGGCGTAGCGTGCATGGATGCGAGTGATGCGTCGCATCCCTTTAGAAAATCTCAAATTCCACATTATTCAGTTGTTTTTATTTTATTTTTATTTCTATACAATAAATTTCCATCCATCATGCTTGTTCTGGAATTCTTCTGCATAGTACACAACTAATACCTATCGAGAATAAATATTTAAATAATTAAACTGATCGACCGCGACCACCCCATTCCAACGAAACCTGAAGCGAACGAAAAATGCGATGCAAGGATGCGTCGGTGTACCTCACATCAACCGGCCGGGAAATAACATTGTGTTGTCCGCGAGTAGTCAATGAACTTTCTCTAGGAGAATGGCTAAACTGTGGCAGGTTTTAAGTTCTTGGTGATGCGATTGAGTAAACACATCTCGTTTGTATTTCGGCTGTTCTATACTGGGCGTTTTCTGGTGAGAAATGTGACTGTATTATCGAAAAACTATTACGTACTTCTTTCAGTAATTTACCTTAGTGACAAATTACAAATTATTAAATTATAAAAAATTAAAAAATTTTAAAAGTTAAATTCTATGTTTTTGTCTCCGCTTTTGTTATTCAATAGTGAGTAAGCACACAAAATGGTTTGTTGCTAATAAAATATGTATGATGTATGTCTTATTTTTTGCTAATTCATTTTTATATCCCATGGCATAAAAAAGGTAATAGTTAATAAAATATTAACAAATTTTGGCAAAGTTTAGATGCGGTCTCAGACAATTTTTCGTCACGCGAGTCTAAGGATCGCGGTCAACATCGACGTCTATTAGCTGAAAATTCCCGCCTTACTTGAAATAAAATAGGGTAGATAATAATTATTGTTGATCACCGCGTTTAGTAGAATACGAATTCGGAATTTTGTGTGTATTTTTGCTAAAATTATTTAGATTTTGTTTGGGTTAGTCTGGATTAGTTAGGGTTATAATAATTTAAATAAAGATTAGCAATATTTTATTTAGTTTCATCACCAACAATGAGAAAATTTAATGATCAAACATGGCGCGAAAATTTAGCCAATCAGCTTTAATGTTGCCCGCAATCCTTAGCCGCTCGTTTTTTCGTCTGCGGCGCATTTTCCACTTTTTGCTCATTGCATCCCTTAATGTTTTCCTCACGCTACGCCACTGGTAATAAACAACCAAGCAAATCAACAAACTCACATTCGCATTTATAATATTAATTAGGATTGATAATTTAGATCTGAAAAACATAAATGAATCAAAATAATTTTTTTGCAGCTTTTATGTATGTAGATATTTTTAATATTAAAAAATGGAAGATGTGTACTATTTTTTTGATATAATTATTTTTCTAATAATTCACGAGACAGTTTCATAGGTGGGCATTTTTTTTGCAGAGTATTGTCTGACTTCTGAGATTTTTGGCGAGTATTTTAAAAATGTATGGGAAAAATCGAAGATTTCAAAGATTGCTCACTGTCGCGCGTTTGTTTTTACCAACCAAAATTAATCCAAATAACTTTAGGCTAATACTGTTTCTGAGAGCAATATTTATGATTTTAGGAAGCATTTGAATTTTGTATACGAGCGTTTACTATTTTTATTGAATATTTATTTTCTAATTATGCATTTGAATAAATTAATGGGAAAATAATATAGTGAGCATTTCATTTGTTTCCTTTCTTAACAATCAATTTTTTGTTAGGTTTAAATGAGATCCGCAACAACTATCGCAGCTGGGATTGGTGCTATGGCAATACTCCAAAATTCAACATCACCCAAACATTCGTAGTTCCGGGAGGTCTGATGAACGCTAACACCGGCGCCTCTCCCAATTTGAATGTGACAATGTCAGTTGAAAATGGCAGAATAGCAGATATAACCATCTATGTTCCTCATGGATTCAATTCATTTGGGTTCACTGGTGAAGCTAATGTCACTCATAGCTTAAAAGGGAAAAAATTCTCAGTTCAAGTGTTCGAAGATCTAGAAGAGTCCCTAGGATGCCTTTTGGATGAGAAAGACAGGTTCGTTACGGAATGTTTGAAACAAGTCATGACCTGTGCGTAAATAAGTGTCGTTTCAGTGACTTGTCATGATCATTAGTTAAGCATTTTTAGAACTTAAAAAGATAAACTTCCTTAATGCAAAAGAAAGTAATAGCATTGCTACTTAATATTCAATGTTTATTTAAAAAATTATGTCTAGAACTGTTCCAAAACTTGTTAACTCATTGCATCGCATTCTATGAATTTACGTTTTGCATTAATTATGTATTGTATGAGTTAGTAATTAACATTGAATGTCTATATGGAGACCAGATTTTAATTTTCCTTTAAAAGGCCGCTAATTTTGCATTGTTTTTAAGCTACATTATATATTTTGTTTTTATATTTTCTAAAAGTTAATTTTAATTTTAAGTTTTAGCCGTATGGGTTCTGTGCGGCTTTCAAGAATTAATCATATCACTATTTATAGTTATGTTATTTTGTATGTATCAATTATATATTTAGTGCCTTTCTGAAAAAGCCATAAAATATTTTATAAATAATATATAATAATGTTACTGTTCTTCTGTACACTGTATAGCGTTTTGAAACATTTAAGTTTTAAAATTTTATCATCTCGAGTTTTTAACTAATGATCTATGTTTTTGCGGATTGAACTAAACAAACTTACAAACAAATGTGCATTTTTCTCACGTACCAAACCAAATGGACTTGAGATCTACTCACTCATATATTGCCTATATATTTTATTTTAATACTCTACCAATGACGTTAAGCTAGTTTTCTCTTCATGAGATGCCTGTAGGTTTGCCTGCCGATTTTTAGAAGTTAAACAAGTCTTCTCTTATTTGTTGAGTATTTCATTTAAATTTGGTCGTTAAAGATCTGCGGAAATATAATTGATAGAAGATATAAATGTTAATGAGTTAAATGATAAATATTATTTCTAATTAATTTTCATTTCACTCTCAACAAAAGATAACTAGCAAACTTCATACCTATTCTATATTTTTATATTTTATTTAATTTTTTTGGCAGTGTAGGAAACTTTTTAATTATTCACACCTCTCAAAACTCTCGGCTGTTGTAATATATAAATACCATTGAACCAAATGCTTATAAATTAGTTAAACTTCTTCTTTACGAATAACTTGATAATTATTTACAAAACGAATTACTTCTCCAGCCTTCATTTCATGTAATAAATGTTTATTCACTACATTTCATATGTCACTGAAGTTTTACAAATGATTGAATTATAGAAATAATAAATTATACATTTCTCATAAAACTCAGATAAATATCAATAATTAAAATTGGGAATGCATGTTTTCTTACGTGTTTATTGGGCTTTTTCGGCAGGGTTGTCATATTATATATATTTTACTTTCAATATTGTTTTGCAGCTGTTGTGCCTTATATGAATTAGATTTAAGTAATTGTTTGTGTTTGTTTGTTATTGTATTGACTGTTAGATTATAAGCATAGTCTATTAATTATAAAAATTTATATCATGTTTTTATTCTGAATATATATTTTTAGAAATTATAATGATTATTTGTTTTAGTCATATAGTCATGGACAAATTATAATGATTCAAAGTTGAATCCCTATTGCAGTGGATATTAGCATACAAACCCTTTCTATGGCATAGAGGGTGTCCCAAGACGAACCGAAAAATATTTTCAAGATGGTGGTGCTTTCGGTTATTCCGGAAGTTGATGCCAACTCGCTTATTTTAAACGGGACACCCTATATATTATTAAATTTTCGGATTCTACGTAAGATTCTAGGCAGATTTCGTGTAACATCTACACCTAAGTCTAACCGTTTTTGACATATTTTGAATTTTCAAAAATGACGTTTGCAGGCCCTAAAATAATTAAGAGCCTTTATTTAATTTGGGATGGATTCCTTGTGGAAAGGGATCTATTTTCGTGTACTGAGTGGATATTTTGATTGTAAATTAATACAGGTTGGCCAAAAATTAAGTACAAAAATTTTGAAAAACGTAAAAAGTCAATTTTTTCAAATGGAAGCCCCCATTTTTATTAATTCTATCCTATTTATCATTAAAAATAAGGGTGACTGTATGAAGTTGTTTATTACAAATATTTATAGTTTTCAAAATATTGACAATTAAACATTTTTTTATAATGAAAATGCTATGATTTTTTAAATTTTGTTAGTTGGCCATGACGACGTTAAAAAACAATGATTTTCAATTGAAATGTCATTATTTCTAGTTATTTGACATATATTAAAAATTACTAATCGTGCTGGGGCGATTAAACACACACGAATTAAATAATATTCGTGTGTTTATTTATTATCTACGGTGAATGTAACAAAGCTTTATGGAGAACCTGCGAGATATTCGCTGAAAGATTTTCAAATAAACAGAAACCGTCACGGTGCAGTGCAGAGACAAATAATAGAGAATTTCAAGAACTACGGCACCGTTAAGGCAAAAGTTAATAAAAGAAAATTTATACTAACAATAACCATGCGTTCACAGAAAAACAATTATTTTAGTAAATGTTCAAAATGTCCACTTGAACTTCCAAACATTTTTCACATCTTAGAGTAGGTTCTTCGTGAGTGGCTGCTCTAATGGAATCTTGAGACAAACTTGCAAATGCGTGTCTTACTCTTGCCATACAATATTTCTTTGTTGTTATTGGATTAAAATACACGATATCTTTTATCGTTCCCCATATAAAATAATCCAAGACTGTAAGGTCAGGAGAACGAGGTGGCCACAGGAAAGGTCCATCACTAGCAATCCGCTGGTCATAAAAACTCGCTTGCAAGAAGCAGATGACTGAAAAGGTTCTATGTAGAGGGGCGCCATCGTTTTGGTAAAAACATTTGCCTGTGTTCCGCCAGAGATAAATTGTTTAGGTAGTGTTCATCCAAAATCTTCTAGAATATGTAAATATCGTTGTCCTACAAAATGTTAACAGGTAATTTAAAATAGAAAAATAAATTGCATTTTACTATTACTTGCCATTCGTTCTCTTCATGAAAATGTAGTTTTACTATTCTATTATTTCTAACGGCACATACATTAAATTGCTAGTTTTCTTGAAAATTTCGCAATTTTATTGCATGGGGATTCGAATCACTCCAGGGATGGCAATTGTGTCTATTAGCGTTGTTTGAGTAAAGGGTATTATTCAACCAACGCTCTTAGAGAGGCCATTTTTTGTAAATTTGGCTTCGTCACTGCAAATAATTTTCAAAAATCGGGGGTTGTCTTGTGCCATTAATAAAATAAACTGGCAAAATTGCACTCTTTTGGGAAAACCAATGTCTTTAAGGTGTTGAACCATGGAAAATAAATAAGGGTGAAAGTTGTGTTTCGCCAAAACTCTTTGTATTGAGCTTTTCAAAATTCCTGTCTGAAGAGCCACTTCTCTTATTGAAGACATAGGATATATGCCACAAAATATCCCAAAATCGTAACTTAGACAATTTCATCATGACATCATTGACAATTATTGGTCTTCTTTTATTAATTTTTGCCTTAACGGTGCTGTAATTCTTGAAAGTCTCCATTATTTGTCTAACACTGCACCGTGACGGTTTCTGCTTATCTGGATACCTTTCAGCGAATATGTCCCAGGTTCTTGATAAAAGTTTGTTACATTCACCGTAGATAATAAATAAATTTAAATAATCTTCGTGCGTGTAGTTTAATATCACCCCGGCATGATTAGGTATATAGTAACTATTAATTCAAATAACTAGAAATAGTAGGTTTGTTCTAGCAGCGATTTCAAACGGTTACAAACCATCCGGAGCTTGCGCATAACGATATAAGCGTCGCTTATATAGTTATGCGCAAACTCCGAATGGTTTGAAACCGTTTGAAATCGCTGCTAGAACAAACCTAATGACATTTCAATTGAAATTGATTGTTTTTTTAACGTCGTCATGGCCACTGTCATTAGGTTTTTATAACTTCATTTTTGGCCACCCTGTATTAATTTACAATCAAATTATCCACTCAGTACACGAAAATAGGCCCCTTTCCACAAAGAATCCATCCCAAATTAAATAATAAAGGCTCTCTTATAGGAAAAATTGTTAATTATTTTAGGGCCTGCAAACGTCATTATTGACATAAAATTCAAAATATGTCAAAAACGATTAGACTTAGATATAGGAGATGATACACGAAATCTGCCTAGAATCTTCACGCGTATTGTAACGGCTCCTTTGTCGCCATTGTGGGTGAACACGTGGCTCTCGTTCAGTGACCGTTGGTTCTCCCCGAGGAAGAAAGAATCGGGTGTCCTAGCCAGAAGAAATCCCCATTCACGCCGGTATTCAGGCCAGGCGGAACTGGATGTTCCCGTGGGCTTATTTCTGCCTGTGAATGCAAGATTTATAAGTTAATATATGACCAAACTATCCCAGGGCATGCCCAAAATTAAGAAAAAATACTTTTTAGGAACATAACCTTAATTTTTTTTTAACCGACAGGAATTGAACACGTCCAGCATCTAACCACTGAACTACCAAAGTACTTCCAGACAACTCATAGGATGATCAGTGATTGTCTGGCTTGAATCCACTATAGATTATTTGGGTTAGTTGGAAATTCTCGCCTTTAAATAAACCTATAAAAAAAATCAAGCTTAATGAAATCCGGCGACCGTGGTGGCCGTATTAGCCATTCCATACTTGACGTCCAATCCGAGTTGAAGAAATTCTCTCTACTATAGCTGCCAAAAATCTAGATGGTTATACCTAGCATACAGTTGCAATATCTAGGTGTCTGCTCATGGAAGATATTGTTTCCATTTTGTCTTCCTACGATTTGTAAATAAATTACAAATTTGCAAGTAGAAAATAAGCCGAACATTCAAGCGATATTTGTATTCAGTACACTACAGAGGCGCAGTATACGGGTGCCGGGCGTATCAAAAAGCTTCCATCGAAGTATTCTGTTTTATCATGAAGAAAACAGAAAAACGCTCGGATCCGTAACTTTAATTTCAAGGGGGTCATATTTTTCTGGTATAATCATTACCCCCGATTCAACCTTTAAACGGAGGGGGGGGGGGGGGGGGGGGTGACTTTCACCCTAAAAATCTTAAATTTAAAAGGGTATCAGGGCATTCAATTACTTTTTCAATTCCGTCTTATTTTTGGATTTGGATAAATGAAGTTTAAAAAGGAATGTTACCGAATTAAGGCTGATTTTCATATATAGGACTGTGCGCTTACCATGCTGCGGTCGTCGCGCGTCTTCTCTTTTTTCACAATAGGACTGGACGACTGCAACACGGTCGTAGCACAGTCCTATATGTGAAAATGTAATTAAGGGCTGCAGTGCGTTTTATATGGAACATACAATTTTTTGATTTACAGTGAACACGACACGGTAGGTGCACGGTAGGCGCACAGTCGGGCACAGTCCTATATATGAAAATCAGCCTTTAACTTACAAATTATATCAATTTATTAGATGTTGACAATGCCTGCCACCGACCTCCATATAGTAGTAGAGATAATGTTCAGAGTGTTCTCTAACATTATCGAGCAGTTACACATTCGTGTATATTATGATGCCGCAAGTTGGTAAGTGTCGCATATATTTTGGTTTTTTAAATAACCCACACACAAAAAGTCCAGCGAAGACAAATCTGGGAAACGTGCGGCCATTCAGTAGGTCATCTCCTCCCAATCCATCCTTCTGACAATATTTCATGTAAGAGCTGTCTTACAGATGCCACGTAATGTGAGGAACCCCCCCATCTTATTGAAACATGATCAACTTCGGCACGGTGGCGGTTATCTTGCTGACTTCTTTGTGTTAAAGCTGAGTCAATGGCATTTTCTGATAAATCTAAACAGATTTCTCTGTTTAGATTTCCATGCAAAGAGAATGGGTCAACGATATGATCTCCAAAAATTCCCAGCCAAACGTTTAGATTTTCTGGACCTTGGCTGTGAACTTCACGAAAAAGTGTTGTGTTGTTTGGAGACCAATATAACGGCGGTTAACTTTGCCATTTAGGAAGAAGTAACACTCCAGAAAAACGAATGTTATAAAGATAATCTCGATTGTTAATAATTCGTTCACTAGTGATCTCACAAAATTTTAAACGTCATATTCATTTAGTTCCTGGACTAATTGAATTTTAAAAGAGTAAAATTTATGTGATCTTAATATTTCCCGGATGGTGGTACGTCGAATACCTGCAACATATGATAATCTTCTAGTACTTAGGGTAAGATCCATCGTGATCTGCTTCACATATGGCACCCATATGTCAGCTGCTTCGGTTCTCATGGTATTTTGAATAACCCTTTTCTTGTTTTCACGATATTTTGTAACTAGATTGCGCACGAAAGTATGAGACATCTGTTTGTCAAGATGTTGTTCATTAAATCCATTTGCAGCACCTCTGACATTGATAAAAAAAAACAGGGAAGTAATTTCAACTTTTTCTTTGAATAAACTAGTTAAAATTCTCAATTTTTGGGTAGTAATAATGGTTTGATTTGCATTTTTCGACTTGTTTAGAAAAATTTTCTTTATTAGTTTTGTTATATTCTTAAGACAGGTAACATTAAGTACTTTTAAACCTTAATTTATCTAGAACTGCTCATCCAAATTGAAAAATAAGCCCCATTTAAGGTTTTTAGGTTGAAATTCGCCCCTTCTTAAAGGAAAGGTTGAATCTGGAGCAATGATTATTCCATAACAAATATGACCCTCTTGAAATTAAAGTTGCGGCGTCCGAGCGTTTTTCTGTTTTCTACATCATAAGACAGAAAACTTTCGATGGGCCATCCTGTATACTTGCAAAAATGAGATTCAATGTGCTACGAACAATCAAGGGCAGATAGGGGGTAATAGGAGTATTTCCCACAATGAAAAAAAGAAATAATACATACAAATACAATTAATTAATTTCTATATTAAACACAATATATTAGCAATAACATCAAACATGGGGTAGGTAGGAATATTTAAAAGTTACTCGTATTATTATTTTTTAAATTGGGGAGAAAATAATAATGATTCTCAGTTAGGGTTAGTTTGGATTTGTTTTTGATGAAATTACGATATTTTAAAATTCAGTTATATATTTTTTATTTGTTTTTATGGTAGTGGCACTCACACTAAAGGGAGATGCTATGGCGCTCGACGAGCGGTGTGTGTGCGAAGATGCTGATTGACACGGTTCGTGAACAGTTGTGAGTTGTAATTAGTGAGAAACAGATGTCCTGGGAGTGAGTTCCAGACTGATGCAGTGTGCCACACAAAGGAGTTCTTGTAAAGCGATATTCTAGGTACGTGTTTCCAGTTGTACGACGAACTGGTGCGCTCTTGCCGTCTGTCGTGACTGTCTGACAGGCGTTGCCTGGGAATATCTGCCGTGAAAGTATCTGTAAAACAGGGACATCTCGAATATCTGCGGTGCTCCAGACTATCCAGATTCCGGGTCAACTACGGGTCGCCAACAAGACGCACCTCCTCCTCTGAATGGAATCCAGCAACCTTAGGGTGCGCTTTGGTGCGGTACCCCAGATGTGTGAGCAATATTCTAAGCATGGTCTTATTTGCGCTTTGTAGAGCAAGAGCAACTACTGCGGTGTATACAGTTTTTTGTTGCGAAATAGCGCACCAAGCTTCTGGGAGGCTGATTTTGCGATGTTAGGAACGTGGTTATGCTAGGACATTGCTTTTAACCGAGGCACCCAGCAGTCCAGTTGACGAGGATGAAGGAATAATGGTCGATCCTGCCATAATGATGTCATGGCCCGCCGCGCCGTATTGGCCCTTTTGGTAAATGTGGCTGCTTGGGTCTTTGCTGCATTGAACTGGACCAAATTTCTGTCGTCCCAAGTTTGAACTTTTTCCAGGTCTTGATTAATTGCTGTAATCTGCTCCTGTCTGCGGTGATAAGTCTCAGTCGCTGGTAAAGGTTTTTCTGATCTAAATTGGGAGACAAGGGTACTGTCATATGCAAAACTGTAAACAGGATTATTCGTTTCGAGCACTAGGTCATTAATATAAATGAGGAACAGAGTTGGTGAAAGTATTTCGCCCTGAGGCACGCCCGCGTTAATGGTGAATGTGTCTGAGATGTGTCCATCAACTGCAACGTGTAGAGATCGGTTCTTAAGGAAACTGGCATTCCAGCTGTAGAGAGAGGCAGTTTGTTGAGCAGTCCGTCATGCCAAACTGTCGAATGCCTTCGAAATATCCAACGCAATCGCCCTTCTCCGTAGTTCTCAATTGCCCTACTCCATATATGAGTGACATAGGCCAATATATCTCCTGTCGATATCTCTTTGCGAAAGCCGTATTGATTATCGCTGATTATTCTGTCTGTTCTAAAGGTGCTTGAGTAGTTGCTGCATGACTTTGGAGATTATTGGAAGCAAGACAATTGGGCGATAGTTTGAGGGCCTTTTGGAACAGGTTGCACTCGAGCGGCTTTCCAAGAAGATGGGTAAATCCCTCTTCCCTAAGACAGAGAAAAAAGCCTGGAAAAAACGGGTGTTAGTTCATTGGCGCAGTTCTTTAACACGATGGCTGGTATTCCGTCCGGTCCCATACGAGACAGCAACATGTAAACAAGTAGATATTTGTGTAAATTTAACATCCCTACAGTTTGTTTAAGTTTGTCTCTACTAGATATATACTTCCAAGGGTATTATTAGGTCGTACTAAGCCTTCTCGGTCTCCCGGTATAGCACCTTAATAGGGTACCTTATTTCAATGTATAATCTAGCTTATTACTGTATGAAATATACATTTAACTAGTCGCTAAGTATGTGGGGTCCAGCCAGACGCGTAACACGCGTGTGTTTGTGTAGCCTTGGCTCCGATAACCTTTGGTGACTTGTTTTATCAATATTTTTAATAATATTTTCGCTACGCTTTTAATTTCTGATTTACTAACAAAAACACATATTCTTATTATTGAGAGGGCGAAGTTCAGTAGTAAGAAATATATTCTTTAAATTTGGTAAATATATAGTATTCACAATAAGGCTATCTGATTAGGGACTTAAAATAAGGTATATTCGAGCAGCTAGAAAAATAACAGACAATAAAGTAATAAAAAGTGCATATAGACATAATGCGAAAAAAGCTTCCATATGGCCTCGAAAGCTATTTTTATGCAATGTGATCTTGGCTTTTGAGTTAAATTTTAAAATAAAAAAAAAATCTTTAGAAGCATCTTGAACCGAGACCGGGGACGGGGCTAAATATTTCTTTTATAACGTGATTTTAAATAATTTTTAATGGAAAATTACGAAATATTGTAGTTTGGATTAAATAAAAATTGGTGGCATTTATTGTTTTCGAACAAAATCGATTTA
>MU193682.1:7958-22437 GCA_016904865.1 Pissodes strobi | reverse complement strand
AAATGTTGAACTGTAAAATTTGTAAGTAACCTCAGTGTTTGGGTACAACTTCTTAAAAGCTTTGAAATTCCGATTTGTGTTTAAGTCCGGACCTAGATACAGCTGAGTCGATTTTGCTCTTGCGTAATGACTGTCTTGCCGCGGAATGGAATTAACATGCTTTATAATATATTCTGTATCAAACGCAGAATATTTTGGTTTCACGTGATTAGTCCACTTGTAGCAAATTTCTCCTACTTTCTTCTAGGAAACAAGTATGTTCAATTTTTATAGGACACAAAATGTTTCTGCAAAAATATTCTTACACACGCGAACAAATTCATTATTATTATCAGAAAATGTATAGCTGACTGTGGTTGCTTTCCACTTTCCTTTGGATCCTCGTAGGAGCCGTGACGACGTATTTCATTCTGGTCAAGTGGATAAGTCCCATTAGATATGTACTTTGTACTTTTCGATTCTCAGCATAAAACTTTTTAAATAGGACTCATCGTATTTCGCAGTTTACACTTTTACACTTCAACTTGCATTTGCAGGAAATCTACAGAGAAACTTTTATTAGACACTTACATTCAAACTGACTTCATTTATGTACTAACCTCTCGGGATGGTTCCTGCTTTTCGGGTTTCAAAACACCTTTTCGACATTCGTAAGCTTTAACATAATGATAGGCACATATTCCCTTTCTCGGGACATACGACGTTTCTAAGGCAAAACCTCAATATAGCAAAAATGGCACACGTGTTCCGTGATTCTCTCAGTTCTTCTTCTTCTTCTTCGAATGAATTGAACCCATTCGAAAGAATTGAAGCTTTTTGTGCATAACTACGTATACATTTATAAATTACGTGAAATGTCGCGGTCTTTTAAAAAGGGATCGGTCATTTCGTGAAAAAATGATAATTACTGAATTTGATTCAAAAATAATTTCGTTTGTGAGAAAAACGACTATGAATCCAATTTTGGGAATAAAAATGTATTTTTCTGAAATTTTCGGGTAATCGCTGATCTGAAATGAAAACTTTGCACTAGCAAAACGTAGATCATCTAGAAAGGTAACTGTTTTCTTTAATACGTTTGAATGTGGCGCCTATAGTTTCGGAAATATTGCACTTTATTAATTTTGTTCAAGGTCCTGTATCGTACAATATGTTCGAAGGTTAAGAAAAACCTGTAACTTCCTTGACATCAATTTCGAATCTCATGTAGGTGCAATGCGTTTCGCATGAAAATGACCGGAAACGTCTGATTTAGCGTTTTCTCAGCCCAAATATGCGAAATAACGCATTTCCACGTTTTATTAGCAAAACGTCTAAAGTTTCGAACCCATTCGAAATAATTAAAGCTTTTTGCGTATAACTACGTATACCTTTATAAATTTACGTGAAATGTCGCGGTCTTTTAAAAAAGAATCGGTCATTTCGTGCAGCGAAAAACACATACAGCTGTGTAAAAAGCGACCGGCAGCGAAAGCTAAAATAGACACAGGGAGACGTAAGAAAGATCCTGTAAATGACAGTAAGGAAAGCAATAGCTCGCCTGAAAGCCAAGTTAGCAACAAGAAACAAAAACTAATTGAAAAAGTCCCAACACAAAAACAAGCACAAAAAACGGGACCGAGAGATGCAGAGCAACCTAACGGCGAAGCTTCTCCCAACTCAGAGGAACCGCCCACACCACTTCTCGATCCTGCTCCCCTGATAGACCCAAACGAGACACAGGCTTTCAAAGTACCTTTCAAAACTATAAAATGTTCGAAGGTTAAGAAAAACCTTGGAACTTTCTTGACATCATTTGATAGATTTTCGATATCCACTTAAAATTTCGAAGTCTCTCATGCGTTTTGCATGAAAATGACCGGAAACGTCGGATTTAGCGTTTTCTCGGCCTAAATATGCAAAATAACGCATTGCCACTCTTTATAAGCAAAACGTAGATCATCTAAAAGTTAACTTTTTTTTTAATACGTTTCGATGTGGCGCTAATAGTTTCGGAAATATTGCACTTTATTAATTTTGTTCAAGATCCTGTATCGTACGATATGTTCGAAGGTTAAGAAAAACCTGTAACTTCCTTGACATCATTTGATAGATTTTCGAAATCTACGTAAAATTTCGAGTCTCATGTAGGTGCCATGTGTTTCGCATGAAAATGACCGAAAACATCTGATTTAGCGTTTTCTCAGCCTAAATATCGAAAAAACGCATTTCCACTCTTTATAAGCAAGACGTCGAAAGTTTCGAACCCATTCGAAAGAATTGAAGCTTTTTGCGCATAACTACGTATACCTTTATAAATTTACGTGAAATGTCGCGGTCTTTTAAAAAGGGATCGGTCATTTCGTGAAAAAATGGTAATTACTGAATTTGATTCAAAAATCATTTTTAAACACAGTTTTTCCGAATTTACAAGAGAACAGTTGATCTGACATGAAAAGTTTAGTGTATACAAGAATTGTAGATTTAGTAATTTTACACATTTTTGGTATATACTTATTTGCTTTATATCTACCCGTTTGTAAGAAAAACGGCTATGAATCCAATTCTGGGAATAAAAATGTATTTTTCTAAAATTTTTGGGTAATCGCTGATCTGGAATGAAAAGTTTGTACAAGCAAAACGTAGATCATCTTAAAAGTTAACTTTTTTCTTTAAAAAGTTTCGATGTGGCGCTAATAGTTTCGGAAATATTGCCCTTTATTAATTTTGTTCAGTCCTGTATCGTCAATATGTTCGGAGGTTAAGAAAAACCTGTAACTTTCTTGACATCATTTGATAGATTTTCGAAATCTACTTAAAATTTCGAGTCTCTCATATAGGTTACATGCGTTTCGCATGAAAATGACCGGACACGTCGGATTTAGCGTTTTCTCAGCCTAAATATGCGAAATAACGCATTTCCACTCTTTATAAGCAAGACGTCGAAAGTTTCGAACCCATTCGAAAGAATTGAAGCTTTTTGCGCATAGTAGTTAATGTCCTTTTCATTGTGCTAGTGCACTAGGCACTCTTGCACTGTCCTTGATCTTGTTTGCTGTAATTATTTGTCTATGTTTCTTCTTGGATCTTGGTACGTTATTGGACTTTGTCGTTGATTGGTAGTGGAACGCCTTGGAGCAGTTAGTGAAGGATCGAGTGTTGTTTGATTTTGCGATTTGAGCAGACGAGAGAATTGCTGTAGACACCTAGGCGAGGCTGATCGATTTGGGTTATGCAGATTTCTCCGCAAGTCCAAATCGATCACCCCAGGAAAGAACTGCACGTGATACGCAGGGTGTTACCCCCTGACTCTACTTCTACGCATGGAGCCCATACGGCGAGCTACCCCGTGCAGTCCCTTAACGCCTGTACACCCCCGTTTTTAGGCGGGAACCCGGCCTAGGGCATCAGCGATGCTCTCGTCCCCAGCTGTTATTGGATCATTCTAATTTGTTAGTGATTTTTGTGATTTGAAATTTGAGAGATTTTTGAAAATTTTGGTTCAAAATATTTGAAAAAATTTGGATTTTTGAGATTTTTGATTTTATGAAAAGAACGAACCTTTTAGAAATTTTGAAAAATTTGAAAATTTTGAAAATTTTTGAAAAATTTTTGAAAATTTTTTGAAAATTTTTTGAAAATTTGAAGTTTTTGAAATTTTGAAGATAGATAGATATTGATATTGATATTATTTTTTTGGGTTTTTTAATTTTTTCATTGTGTATTGTGTATGTGATTTAGTGTTCTGGTGGGAGTAGTAAACTTTTGTGTACTGTTCTGTTTGGGTGTGTGATTCTACTGAATAGTGTTCTTATGACTGGATTTGTATGATTGCGTACTTGTTCTAAGAATATTGTGTGTTTGCCTGCGAAGTATGTGTTGATTGTGTCTACTTTGAGATCGTTGTGAATGTGCATTGCGAACGTACCAAGGTGCGTTCACAATTTGTCTGAGTGTTTTGTTTTGGAATGTTTGTAGTTTTTTCTTGTTTGATTTGCATGCATGTGTGTATACTATGGTACCATATAGAATTTTGGGCTTTATTATCTGATTATAGAGCATTAGTTTATTCTTTAGTGACATTTTACCTTTTCTGTTTATTAATGGAATGTTTGGCTGCAATACCTTCATTTACTTTTGCTTATATATGTTTCTGAAAAGTGAGTTTACTATCTAGAGTTACCCCTAGATATTTGAGAGAGTTAGACCATCTTATTACTGAGTTTTCAAGATTTAAATTTGGAATAGGTTTATTGCGTTTAGTTGTTATGTTTATCTTCATTGATTTTAATATTCCAAATTTCTGCCCATTCGTATATGGAGTCTAAGTGTTGCTGTACGTGATTTTTGAGTCTTATGTGATTGTTGTTTATTGAGAATATGCATGTGTCATCTGCGTATATGGAGAGTTTAGTGTTTGGGTGTCTAGGTATGTCTGTTGTGTATAATGTGTATAGTGTAGGCGACAGAGGAGGTTTAGCGGGTGTATAGTAGTTTAGCTTGCAGTACAGAATTTATTATAATTAGTTTTTCTTTTTTCTCAATGAGTCTGAAGCTTTTTGAAAAGTATAGATAATATTAGTCGAGACGATTAGAGTGTGCAAATCCTAAATTTCGTCAAGTATTGCAGAATCCAGTAAAAATTTTTTAAGGATAACTTCCAGGAGTAGGAAATATATATATATTTTTTTTTTAAGTTAATAAATTAAGATCCCTAGTAGGTTTAAGTATCGGGTTGCCCTTGCGTGTACCTGGTTACGAGAAGTGCTACAAATATACTTAGTGTTGTGAGTTTCTTTATCTGTTAAATTGATTTTGGTTTTTTAATAACAATTTAATAAATTTCATTTAAATCCAGTTCGTTTCAAAACCTTCGATTGATAATAAATTACAGGCTCTTGAGTTTTTCTCTCGCTAGAGTTTTTTTCCTCATAAGCCTGCTTCTCGGAAAATTGCTTGCTACAGCACTAAGTGAATTTTCCTCATATCATTTAAAATAAAATAGTTTTGGTTTACTGAATTTAATTATTAATTAGCTTTTTCTTTAAGCGCTAGCTTGTGTAGGTACAAGCGAACTCCCGCAGGTTAAAATAATTTTTCTCTTTTTAATAAACAAAGAAATCACTCATAGCCATATTTCACTAGGTAACTGACGAGTTAGCGTGACTTCTTGTGTTACGTTTGACTCACTTCTGGTTAGGTTTCTGATAGGCCCTTGTCGCGATTCTGGTTGCAGAATTTTTCTATGTTTGATGATATCAGTGCAATACTAAATAATTAGGTCCTGATTGGACACCAAATTATTATTTTCTTCTAAACGCTATCTCCGCTAACCGTAACTTAATGGTCGCTTTTTAACTTTTTATTGCCAATTTAACCTCGCATTTTGAATTGCAAGGTTTGAATTCTGGATTTTGAATTTTATATAATACCCAAATAGTATCTTAATCTCAATTAAAGTTAACTTACAGCTAACTTAACTAAATAATCGCTTTTGGAATTGCTAAGCTTGAATTTTGAATTTTAAATTTTTAAATTATATCTTCAACCAGATTCGCCTGAATCCATTTTGGCACTATACTTCCCGCAGTCCAAAGGAAGTCAGCTCTGTAGCTGTACGGACAACTGGCTCGGGAGACACTACAAAAAAAAATATTTTTAGATAGGGTAGGAATTATTGATCAATTCAACCTCGACTTTAACCATTATATTTACGCACTGTTATCGTGTACTTTGATGTTGCTTTTGTCGGCGCGGTTATAGGGGCAGTTGGGTTCCGGTCAGCCTTGCGGTGTTCCCCTGAATAGGAGTTCGGAGAGAGAAGTTTGGTTTAACCGTGGTAGCTCCGGGAATAAATTGAGCTACTGGCATCCCTTTACTCACGCGACTTTAGTAGGTAGGAATCCTAGGTCAGAAACTGATTGTCTGATAATCTCCGAGCTCCCTCACTGATCTGATTTTTCCCTCCGGTTCTGTCGTTCTCTACTTTTAGCATGTATCGGTCTCCGCCTTACCACTTGAGATCCGGGAGTACGGTGAGGGGTGGAGGCGATGGAAATATTCCCCCTCCGGAGGATGAGAACATACCACAGGGGACAGCGTCCAACCAGAACTCCATGCGTGTGCAGACCCCAGTTCCGGTGGAACTCCGGAACGACGCGTCCGTCGGGACGTCACTGGCTGGTCAGGGGTTGGTAGGGCAACCTACCAGCACTTCCTCTGTCCGGTCTGGAGGCGGCCGAGGGGCGCGCGACGGCGACACTCTGACTTACGTGTCAAACGATCCGAAATACTTAGTACCGTTAAAACCGGCTATGTTCTTACGAGAACAAAATGTCATTGACTTACCAGACTGTGACGAGGTTGATAAAAGGTCTTTATTGAAGTGTACTCGTTATAATCATAAACTTAGATCCGATCTGCGAAGTCGTTTTAGGTCCGAGTATCTTGGACAATTAAAACTATTTCAACAACGGAAACCGCATAAGTCAATTAAATTAGGTCAAATTGTGCTGGTCGGAAATGACAGTTCAAAACGTGTAGATTGGCCTATGGCACGCGTTGTGGAAATTTTCCCGGGAAAAGACGGGGAGACGCCGGCGCCGTACAGGTTAAAACTGAACATGGCGAATTATTGCGACCTGTGCGGAGGTTGTACCCACTCGAATGTGATGGTGACCTGAATAGTTCTGAGAGCGAATGTGACAAGTCAAGGAGTACTGTGACAAGCTTGTTTATGACTGTCCTGAAGAACAAACTGTTAATGCGGGTAGTGCGCGTAAGAAGATAGAATCCCATCTCGAAAATTGCGCAACAGGTGTTACTCGTTCTGGGCGCGTTGTAAAATTGCCCGATAGATATTTCGTCGCTTCAGAGCAGAAGTAGTTTAACTGCAAAAATTAAATTTTACAGGAGGGTTTTTTTCACTTCACATTCAGGTTTTTGATAATATCGTTATACAAATTATATTATTGACATTGAGGGTGAAGCTTTTAATATAGATTAGTCCAAAAGAATGTATTTTGTATACTTTGGAAAAATCTGGATATAGTATAGTTTGTGCTATCTGACGTGTGACTTAGGCTAGTTCTGCAGTCAGATAGAATATACAGGGATAAACGATAAGGTACATAGGATAATTCTGCAGCGTGTATTTTTTGATTTTTTAAGTAAAATCCAAACACATTTTTAAAAACTATTTATTTTTATTTTAATGAGAGTTATTAAAAACAAATTACTTTACAAAAAAATAGACAATTAAATGGAAAACGATACAAAAACTTAAATAAACTTACTTGCAGATTATACTCGTATAAATAATAAAAACATAAAACGCTCTTTTTAAGTTAAGTTATGTAAAACCAAAATCAAGTTAATTAAAACAAACAACAAAGCGATGGCAAACTTTACCAGAAAAGTAGGTAAACAAACGCAAACTGAATTCTAATCAGAATCCGAATCTCTTTCTCCTTGTGCAGTAAATTGAAGGTTTTTAAAGAATTCGTGACATGGCAATATAACTTTTTCTGACAAATTCAATGGACTGAAATGAGCCATCGCCAATAAAAAATATCAAATACCTGCACAGTTACCAGAAAAAATTATCAAATTTGACCTGGAAGTGAGAACGCCTTCATTCAGAAGATAGAGCAAACAAGAATTTCCTTGGAACCACGTCCGGCTAATCCCTCATGACACAAATACATATATGCCGTTCCGGTGTCTCCTATATGGATGCCAAAGTTGTAGTATGAGAGCTGCAAAAGATAAAACATATCTGAGTGTGTTAATGTGGTCACCAATAAAACCTGTTCTAAATCCATTTATAAAGCACTATCAATTTCTTAAGAACAGCTGAAATTTTTCCTTAAAAGTTGCTGAGCTTGTTTGGCCTTGCGGTGGTGAACTTCAAGTTTCATTTTAGCGGAGCTACTAGATTCAACATTTGCCCAGATTTCACATTTTGGTTTGTCGCATAAGTTACAGGTGTCTACTCTTTCCCGATGGAATGTAAGGTTTGAGAATTATGGCTTAAATGTTGAACTGTAAAATTTGTAAGTAACCTCAGTGTTTGGGTACAACTTCTTAAAAGCTTTGAAATTCCGATTTGTGTTTAAGTCCGGACCTAGATACAGCTGAGTCGATTTTGCTCTTGCGTAATGACTGTCTTGCCGCGGAATGGAATTAACATGCTTTATAATATATTCTGTATCAAACGCAGAATATTTTGGTTTCACGTGATTAGTCCACTTGTAGCAAATTTCTCCTACTTTCTTCTAGGAAACAAGTATGTTCAATTTTTATAGGACACAAAATGTTTCTGCAAAAATATTCTTACACACGCGAACAAATTCATTATTATTATCAGAAAATGTATAGCTGACTGTGGTTGCTTTCCACTTTCCTTTGGATCCTCGTAGGAGCCGTGACGACGTATTTCATTCTGGTCAAGTGGATAAGTCCCATTAGATATGTACTTTGTACTTTTCGATTCTCAGCATAAAACTTTTTAAATAGGACTCATCGTATTTCGCAGTTTACACTTTTACACTTCAACTTGCATTTGCAGGAAATCTACAGAGAAACTTTTATTAGACACTTACATTCAAACTGACTTCATTTATGTACTAACCTCTCGGGATGGTTCCTGCTTTTCGGGTTTCAAAACACCTTTTCGACATTCGTAAGCTTTAACATAATGATAGGCACATATTCCCTTTCTCGGGACATACGACGTTTCTAAGGCAAAACCTCAATATAGCAAAAATGGCACACGTGTTCCGTGATTCTCTCAGTTCTTCTTCTTCTTCTTCGAATGAATCTTTTTAATTAACACAATGACAACCGTTCTTACTGTTCGGGACCATCCACTGTACTCATCAAAACACCAATGTGCAAAACGAAATGCTCCTAACTGTGCATTTTTAAAGTCAGAACAAGTCTGTTTCCAGACAGAACTAACCTAACTTGACGCTAAGCTGGATATCGACCACTTCTATTTTAGACGGACTATCTTATCTCCATGAGCGGCCGGACTTAGGTCTATTCAGTAGTAGTCATTGCTGCAGAACGAGCCGATCTCCGATTAAAATTTATTTTAAGTTTATGGTTTAAGATAGGATTGTTCTGCATTCAAATTATATTTTAATTTTAAGATAGGATACTCTTTTAGTTGATTGTTCTTCGGGAACTAATATAGGTAGGATAAAGACTACTTCTGCATCAAATCCGTGATGGTTTAAACTATCCTGTCATTAAAAACTAAAAATGCCGAGTTTTGGAGTTAGGCTAGTTCTGCTCTGAAGCAACGATTTACAGTTTTAAGTTTGTTTGATGAATTGTATTTGTTTGCTTTTTTCTTTGTAGATGAGAAATAGTTTTCCCTATTAAACTATTCCTCAGGTGGGAGGATGTTAGAGATTCTCTATAATTTTAATTTCTTGTTTAATTATTGAATAAATAAGGTAACACCGCAAAGAAGCAAACCTGCTGTTTACCGGAAAAATATTGCGTACTGTCAGTTTTTGACAAGTCAGATATATATTGTTGTTATTTTGAGAGAGTCGACAGCCGGTGTGTTTTTATGCTGTTAAGCCGATTTTAAATACTACTTTTGTCTTATTTTACGAACCCATTCTTCGCCGGAGTGACGGGTAGTTGCTCATCGGTGGGAACACACAGCACGCATCCGCTCCTGTTGGAAGTACCACGCCAGTTAGCGTGTGTTGCGTTGATATCTCCCAACAGGAGCGTCTTCCCAGGGCCGCCGAGAGCCGAAACGGGCCCCGGGACTCTTCAGCTTTTTGGGCCCCTATACTGTCTAGCATCAGTACAATATGAGGAAGCCCGCTGCAGGCGCCGCCGCCGGAGGGAAATCACGTGCCACGCCCCATAATGTTCATTTTGAGCCTCAAAAAAATTTAGGCATAAAGCCTTAAATTTCCAGCCGCATCTGAGATGTGGAGGATGGAAGACTGTTGCAGGAAAATTTCATCAATTTTTGGAATGTGTACAAAACTTCACCTTAATAATCGCCTATCTATAGCATTTTCACAAAATTTGTCTAGACCTTATTGGAATAATTTCAATGCAGGTTTTGTGACGTGTGACGCACTTGTCCTGCCTATCCCATTTCAAATTGGGAAAATTAATAAAAAAACATTTTTTTAAGTTAAATTGTAAATAATTATTTATTAATATACATAAAAATGAAAACGTAATTAAAATAAAATGTATATATTTAAGCCAGCTAAACGGGTTTACACGTTAAAATTTCCTTTTCTTGCCTTTTTAACTGCAAATTCTCTAATTAAATCGTACATTTAAATTAGAACAAATATCTTCTTTGATACTTATTATTGCTAAATTCGAAAGCCTCGATTCTTCCTTCGGTATTGTGAACCAGAAAATCTCTTTCGGCCATCAGCCATGTAAAACAAAAAACTATATTTAAAAATTTCAACAAACATTTAAACCATTTTTTTTTAATAAAAAATATCATTAGGATTGAACTTATTGCAATAATTATACAGGTCCGGGCCGGCATTTCACCTCCCGTCTTGTGTTAGTAATTAAGTTAGGATTTTAATATTTTTCCCATTGCACACTATATCTGTTTAAATAAAAATTACTTAATTAGTAACTGAGATACAGAATACAGGAGGTGAGATGCAGGATACTATGTACTATTAAAACTTACCATTCACAATCACAACACTACATAGAAATAAATAAAATAAATACTAATGGGCAACAGGCAACTGAGATAGCTCGTTCGCAATCTATAATTTTTAGTTTCTAATTTAATCGCATTAAAAGACAAAGCAAACGAAGTGGCGAAGTGGCAATTTTACGTCCTATATATTTTTCCCGATATTAGAAAATAAATAAAAAATAATTTATTTTGGTGCGGCTTACACTTTATGTATTTAAACGTCTTGAAACTCGTTTGGCAGCATAAAAGTTTTTTGCATGGCGGCGTTTTTATCGTTATTTTTTTTTAGAGGTTTTGCCGTCCCGAGTTAGTGCCGCCCGGGTGCTATGCATCCCTTACACTCCCGGCACGGCTCCGCCCTGAATTCATAAGGGGTACCTACCTAGTTCAGTTGTAGGATACAACATATACAAATAAATAATAGTTATAATTTTATTTATATTATAAAGAATATAACAGAAACAGCATCAAGAAAAACGAAAATAAATTACTCTTATTTATGTGTACAAATAAAACATAATATTTGTTAAGTATAGGTACTTCTCGAGGTACCTAATGTATTTTTTATTCTAATGGCGCTTTTCGAACTTTGCGATTTGCGGAATTTGTCCCGTCTGCCCCCCCCTCTCGTCGGCCCTGCGTCTTCCTGCCAGCAGGTAATAAAGCAAAGTCCTGGAGGCGGTGACCCGGGGGAGAGTAAGCGCCGACTAACCGCAGGCCGCCGTCAAGCTCGAGCGCTACGTGTTCACTGACGGTCCTCAGGCCAAGGACCTGCTTATAACGGACAGACCTACTAATCCTCCTCCGAGTCGATCTGGCCTATCAGATCTCAGCACATGACGGTCGTAGAACTTTAACGTGAATTGTGCATTTATTTTTGTTTCTAACAAAAATATTACATGAAAGTTAGGATTATCATAAATGAAAGTTTTATATTCAGCGACTTTTGAGCGGATGCCATTACAATTCCAACAAAGAAAGTTAATAGGCATCTTAACAATTATATATTATATGTATCGAGCTCTTCGGAATTTCACTGTATCATTTTTAAATACAGTTTTTCCGACTATACAATAAAACGGCTGATCTGACATGAAAAGAGTATCAGATAAGAATTGTAGAACTGGTAATTTTACACATTTTTGGTATATACTTCTGTCTAACCGTTTGTGAGAAAAACGACTATGTAAATTTTCCGTAAACAATCAATCAAAATTTAAATTTTGACCAAACCTGTAAATGTATCAATTTTGGGAATAAAAATGTATTTTTCTGAAATTTTCGGGTAATCGCTGATCTGAAATGAAAAGTTTGCACAAGCAAAACTTAGATCATCTAAAAAGTTAACTTTTTTCTTTAATACGTCGATGTGGCGCTAATAGTTTCGGAAATATTGCACTTTATTAATTTTGTTCAAGGTCCTGTTTGTACAATATGTCCGAAGGTTAAGGAAGACCTGTAACTTCCTTGACATCAACTGATAGATTTTCGAAATCTACGTAAAATTTCGAGTCTCATGTAGGTTACACGCGTTTCGCATGAAAATGACCTGAAACGTCGGATTTAGCGTTTTCTCAGGCTAAATATGCGAAATAACGCATTTCCACGTTTTATAAGCAAGACGTCGAAAGTTTGGAACCCATTCGAAAGACTTGAAGCTTTTTGCGCATAACTACGTATACCTTTATAAATTTATGTGAAATATCGCGGTCGTTTAAAAAGGCATCGGTCATTTCGAGAAAAAATGGAAATTACTAAATTGGATTCAAAAATTATTTTTAAATACAGTTTTTACGAACTTACAAGAGAACGGTTGATATGACATGAAAAGTGTATCAGACAAGAATTGTAGATCTGGTAATTTTACACATTTTTGGTATATACTTATTTGCTTTATGTGTAACCGTTTGTGAGAAAAATGACTATGAATCCAATTTTGGGAATAAAAATGTATTTATTCTGAAATTTTCGGGTAATCGCTGACCTGACATGAAAAGTTTGCACAAGCAAAACGCAGATCATCTAAAATGTTAACTTTTTAATACGCTTCGATGTGGCGCTAATAGTTTCAGAAATATTGCATTTTATTAATTTTGTTCAAGGTCCTGTATTGTACATGTTCGAAGGTTAAGAAAAACCTGTAACTTCCTTGACATCAGCTAATAGATTTTCGAAATCTACGTAAAATTTCGAGACTCATGTAGGTGTTATGCGTTTCGCATGAAAATGACCGGAAACGTCTTATTTAGCGTTTTCTTAGCCTAAGTAGGCAAAATAACGCATTTCCACGTTTTATAAGCAAGACGTCGAAAGTTTCGAATTGAAGCTTTTTGCGCATAACTACTTGTACCTTTATAAATTTACGTGAAATGTCGCAGTCTTTTAAAAAAGGAATCGGTCATTTCGTGAAAAAATGGTAATTACTGAATTTGATTCAAGAATCATTTCAGACAAGAATTGTAGATCTAGTAATTTTACATATTTTTGGTATATACTTATTTGCGTTATGTCTAACCGTTTGTGAGAAAAACGACTATGTATCCAATTTTGGAAATAAAAATGTATTTTTCTGAAATTTTCGGGTAATCGCTGTTCTGAAAAGAAAAGTTTGTACAAGCAAAACGTAGATCATCTAAAAACTTAACGTTTTTCTTTAATAAGTCAATGTGGCGCTAATAGTTTTGGAAATATTGCACTTTATTAATTTTGTTCAAGGTCCTGTATCGTACAATATGTTCGAAGGTTAAGAAAAACCTATAACTTCCTTGACATCAGCTAATAGATTTTTGAAATCTACGTAAAATATCGAGTCTCACATGTAGGTGTCATGCGTTTCGCATGAAAATGACCGGAACCGTCTGATTTAGCGTTTTCTCAGCCTAAATATGCGAAATAACGCGTTTCCACGTTTTATAAGCAAGACGTCGAAAGTTTCGATCCCATTCGAAAGAATTCATGCTATTTGCGCATAACTAAGTATATCTTTATAATTTTACGTGAAATGTCGCGGTCTTTTAAAAAGGGTTCGGTCATTTCGTGAAAAAATGGTAATTATTCAATTTGATTCAAAAATCATTTTTAAATACAGTTTTTCCGAATTTACAAGAGAACGGTTGATCTGACATGGAAAATGCATCAGACAAGAATTGTAGATATGGTAATTCTACACATTTTTAGTATATACCTATTTGCTTTATGTCTAACCGTTTGTGAGAAAAACGACTATGAATCAAATTTTGGAAATAAAAATTTATTTTTCGGAAATTTTCGGGTAATCGCTGATCTGAAATAAAAAGTTTGCACAAGCAAAACGTATGTCATCTAAACAGTGAACTTTTTTCTTTAATAAGCTTCAATGTGGCGCTAATAGTTTCGGGAATATTGCCCTTTATTAATATTGTTCAAAGACCTGTATCGTACAATATGTTCGAAGGTTAAGAAAAACCTGTAACTTCCTTGACATCAACTAATAGATTTTCGAAATTTACGTAAAATTTCGAATCTCTCATGCAGGTGCAGTGTGTTTCGCATGTAAATTACCAAAAACGTCTGATTTAGCCTTTTCTCAGCCTAAATATGCGAAATAACGCATTTCCACGTTTTATAAGCAAAACGTCTAAAGTTTCGAACCCATTCGAAAGAATTGAAGCTTTTTGCGCATAACTAGGTATACCTTTATAAATTTACGTGAAATGTCGCGCTCTTTTACTCAATTGGATTCAAAAATCAGTTTTAAATTCAGTTTTTCTGAATTTACAAGAGAACGGTTGATCTGACATGAAAAGT
>JAEQML010064042.1:0-22440 GCA_016904865.1 Pissodes strobi | reverse complement strand
TTTTTTTAAGTCATGGGCGGACACTTTTTTTTATCAATAATATTCGGGATGATACTCTCCGGGGCCCCACTAGACTTTATATTTTTAATCTTATTAAGGCTAAATAAGCCCCTTATTATTACATATAGCACTACTAAATTTCAACAAAATCGTTAAAAGGGTATTTAAGATATTAATTAAAAAAACGATTTTTTAAAAGTTTGACATCCTGTATCTTGGAAACTATGCATTTTCGGACCCAGGTTCATATGAGAAAAATTTAATATTTTCTTATGTAGAATCTCTCCTGAAATTATTCGAACGGTATTTTCGGACACCCTGCATATCGTTGTATTCATCTTTTACTGGTTTATTTAGAAATATGTAAGAAAAAGGGGCATTCTATTTAAAAAAATTACCTTAATTTGACCCCCTTGTATAAAATAGGGTGACAATTAAAACACTACAAACAATAAAAGATCGTTTAACTAGAAACATCTTTTGTATTTTTAATTTTTTTGCAACACTCATAGATTTCGAGTTAAGGTATGGGCTCAACTTAAAGCGGCCACCCTGTACATTATTCACCCAACAAAATCAAAAGTTGCTGTATTTAGTAGTCTGTTAAAACAAAACTTACGTTGATGTCATTAGTTTTGCTGACTTCTTTTGTTCTCTTGATCTTCTAGCAATCAACATTTTTTGACAAATACTACTGTTTTTGGAATCAGATCGCTTTTTTCCCCATATTGATACAAAAACAATAAAACAAAGTAAGAAAAATCGAGATCGAAAGGTGCAAACCATTTTGCTCTATCTTTAGCCGTTTAGAGTTTACAGGCTGTCAAACTTGGTCAATGGCCGATTTTCAACTGTCAATATTTCGAGAACAGAAATGTGTCTAGAATTTGATGTAGAATCTAAATGTCCAATAATATGCAGGGCATTCCATTTAAAAAAAAAAGTCAATAAACGAATGCCAGGTTTTTATGAAGCACCCTGTATAATTGAAAATATTTTACGATATGCGACACGACATATCCTACAATTTTTGTATTTAACATTTTTTTTATCTCTGTAAATAGGGAGATACGGGACAGTCACACTAATGGACCACCATGTAGGTATTTTCCCCTTGAAAATAGTCATTATTTATCTATAGGTAATAATTATTGATGTAGATACCTTTTTCCAAATATATAGGCTCGTAACCTGCCTAAAGTGTTTAGAAGACCTTTTTATATTTTATGTTATAGTCTTTACGAAGTTAATTGAAACAGTTGGGGCTCTTAATAATTTCTAATTATTTTGTGTAGGCGCTCGCCGGCAACTGAGAACAGACTATGCCGACATTAAATTAAGAGTCCCAACTTTTTCAATTGACTTCGTAAAGACGATACCTACGTCTAGACTAGGTAGAAGCGAGTCGATTGTTTATCTTATCCTTCGTATTTTTGAATCCTACAGAAATATTTGTTTTATCATTCAAATTTTGAATATCGAGTGTGCGGGTCGTTCTGTAACTTGTGATTTATTGTGTTTTGGTTCTATCAGTGCTTTGTTTTATTGTTTTTGTATCAATATGGGGACAAAAAGCGACCTGATTCCAAAAACAGTAGTATTTGTCAAAAAATGTTGATCGCTAGAAGATCAAGAGAACAAAAGAAGTCAGCAAAAATATTGACAGTTGAAAATCGGCCATTTACGAAGTTTAACAGCCTGTAAACTCTAAACGGCTAAGGATAGAGCAAAATGGTTTATACTTTCCTAGCTTGGTTTCTCATAAGCTATTGTTTGACACTAACTTTTTATTTAACCACAGGTAAATTTAACCTCTGGGTAAATAAATACAAAGTTAGCGTTAAACGATAGCTTATGAAAAATCAAGATAGAAAGGTGCAAACCATTTTGCTTTATTTTTACCCATTTAGATTGTACAGGATTATTCAACGAGGACTAGACAAGGCTATTTTTTGATTTTCCCTGTACTTTTACAAAAAAACGGAAATAGCCATCTTATGTAATTTTTTCCCGCGAATTCGGATATGTTCAGCAAAAAACAATTGAACATCAAATAAAAGTGCTAGGGGTCACTTTGATATATTTTTAAATGGGATGCCATGTATATTATTGCATATTTGGATTGTACGAAAAAGCCTAGACATATCTCATGAATAATGTCCTATACCTATCTCTAACGGTTTTTGAAATATTGACAGTTGAAAATCGACCATTTACCAAGTTTGACAGCTTGTAAAATCTAAAGGGCTAAAGATAGAACAAAACGGTTTGCACTTTCCGATAATGGTTTTTCATAAGCTATCGTATGACACTAACTTTAGATTTAACCAGATGTTAAAAAATCCCGGATAAATTTAACCTCTGGTTAAATAAAAAGTTAGTGTTATACGAGAGCTTATGAAAAACCAATACAGGAAAGTGCAAACCGTTTTGTTCTATCTATAGCCCTTTAGATTTTACAAGCTGTCAAACTTGGTGATTGGTCGATTTTCAACTGTCAATATTTCAAAAACCGTTAGAGATAGGTATAAGACATTATTCATGAAATATGTCTAGACTTTTTCGCACAATCCAAATATGCAATAATATACATGGCATCCCATTTAAAAAAAATATCAAAGTGACCTTTAGTTCAATTGGTTTTTGCTGAACATATCCGAATTCGCGGGAGAAAATTACATAAGATGGCTATTTCGGTTTTTTTTATAAAATTACAGGGAAAGTAAAAAAATCGCCTTGTCTAGTCCTCGTTGGATAACCCTGTACAGCCTGTCAAATATCGTAGTTGGCCGATTTTCAACTGTCAATATTTCGAAAAACTTGGGGATAGATATAGGGCATTATTCATGAAATGTGTCTAGAATTTCATGCAGAATCTAAATGTGCAATAATATACATTCCATTAAAAAAACTCAAAAAACGAACGACAGGATTTTATAAAGCACCCTGTATAATTGAAAATATTTTCACAATATTTACCACAACATATCTTACAATTTTTGTATTTAACATTTTTTTTTATCTCTGTACGCTGTACGGGTCTTTGTTACACTAATGCGCCACCTATATCTGTGGGAAGTTTGAGAAGCGGCTACAATATCATTTAGAACAGTCTACAAAATAAATAATAATCCCAAATATTATATTTCTGAAAACTGGTTTCGTCCAGCGAGCGATCGCCCGACCGGCTCAAGGTCAGGTTGTAAACAACAGACACACACCACGTGGCCTCGCGCCGATGCCAGCTTTTACCAGAAGAAATAATTCTAAATAAATTCATGTGTTTGAGCGACAAGGGGGCGTGTCGAATCAGCGATTTTGTCTCAAAATCTTTATTCCAGGATTATGGACAAACTATTTGATCGAAATTTTTTTTTCTTTTATCAATATGTCTAGATTATGATCCACTAGGGTCGTACAGACTTATTTTTTCTGTTATTTTTTTCTCCTAATATATTAAAAGCTAAAATTAAGAAATTACATTTTTTATCACTGTACTGCCCTAGATTCAGTAATTCTAAGCGAGTTTTATACTTGGCTAATTTTCTTTATTATGCATATTAACGAAGAAAATCGGGAACAAAAAAATACTGCTGATGAATCCCCTTAATACTTCCAAGCAAAATACACTGCTGAATACCTGTAAATAGCACGAACAGCAGCTTATTTCTACACATTTTTCAATAATCTAAGTAACCATGCAGTGATTTTAATGACTTAAGGATCGGTCTGGTAAAAATCGCTGAGTCCTGTTGTACTGAGACCTTGTAAGGTAACTCCTAAGATCCAGATCATGAATATATTCAGTATCCAATTCTTTCCTCACAAGCCAATGCTTCGTCAGGCAGAGCACAATTAATATCTATCTAATCATGCGCTTCAACACCTCTCCATTACTGGCATGCCAAGCAATGGATGTGCCATCAGCGAAAAGCCCAATCCCAAAAGAGGCTAGATCGTTAATATAGACCAGGAACAGGAGTGGGCCGAGGATGGAGCCCTGAATCACACCACAGTTGTTGCTCAATTTGTCAGAAAACCTACCTGTTGATGATCGCACATGTATGACTGAGGTTTAGAGCACACCTCTAAAACCATAACGTCAAGCTTACGGAGCACTACATAATGATCAACACAGTCAAATGCCTTAGGCAAGCCATTGCCAAAAGGTGATTCTCGTTTGTACTCAAATAAATTTCTTCAAAGAAGTGAGAATACCTATAGCATCACATATGTTCTGCTGCCACACTAGAAGCGAAACTGATGTTGGAAAGAGCTTTATATAGATTTAGTAATGAAAGAACTCAATTCTTGATCTGTTTTTCAATCAGCTTACGTGAAGGCAGAATCGATATTGGGTGGAAATTTGCTGGAGGTTCCGAGTCTCCTCCTTTAAATAGAGGAACAACCACAGCATGTTGATGCTGTTCTTATGTTGATATGTAGCAGATTTAATTTCACAACATGACTTATCAAGTACGTTTACTAAATAATCCGGTGAGTTCTATTCTGGTTTGGTACCCATGGATCGCCGGCGCTGGAGGTGTAAAAAATAATTGACTAAAAGTTTGCAGACATTAGAGCTTCTTTCGTTTTATATGGAATCATAACCTTGAAAGAGCACCTGTACTTGTTTTAATTTTTTGGCAATCCCAGCCAGTATTGAGGCCATTGTATTTTAAGTAATTCACAATATATTATTGCCCCTTGGTGCCAGATCAGAGACAAACAACCAAGGCATTAATTAGTTAATGCAACACTCTAAGAACTCTCTAAACAGTGAAACCACTTGATTTAATTTAATAGTTGGACGAGCTGGAACGAGGAAGCCCTGAACTCAATAGAAGTAATAAAGGAGATCAGTGACCGGGAATATATAAAAGGAAAAATCTAGTGATATTTGGTGTCAAGGAATTGGAATGGGATTCTGATGAATCAGAAGCAAGGAATCTTATGATGTAAACGCAATGAACGAAATCTTTGCCTCCTGCTCCTGCCCCTGGGAATTTCAGGTAGTTAGGATAGGAAAACGTGAATCTGGAACACTTAGGTCGGTCAAAATAATTATGAGTGCGGAAGAGGATGTTATGGAGGTACATTCCAAGGCGAAGGACATTCGAAAGGATTCATCGTACACAAAATTGGCATTTAGCTGGGACAGAACAAATCAGCAGCGACTGGATGTCGGAATTGTGAGGGAAGAACTGAAGAAGCGAGTGGAGAAGGGTGAAGAAAGCATAATGGACAACGGAACGTAATGGAGTCGCAATTGAAGATCTTTTATGTCTAAGGAAATTTATGTTTATATTATCAGATTGTCTGGTATTATATGAATGTAATTCTGAACACAAATCATAATTACTAATGTTCTTTTTTTTATATTTATTTATTTATTTATTTATTTATTTATTTAATTTAAATTTAGCACAGTACAGGCATTGCCCAAATGGTACATAACGCGACTTAATATAAACACACAATTAAGTAATATACATTAAAAAATTTTAAACAGACAACAAATGTCAATACATAACACACAATAAATACACATGATATTAACTAACAAAAACACACTACTTTACTTGTATTACTAAAACCAGTCAAAACAGTTAAAACTAGACAATAGATGATATAGGAACCAAATGAATGTACAAAAACTAGCGAAACTCCGAAGAACGATATATAAGAGATCTAGCTTCACGCTTAAATGTTAGTATGGAACAATTTATATTAAAGTTTATGGGTAAAAATCTATTTAAGTAATCCATGATTCGATTAATTGGTGCGTTCCTTCCAACATCAGTTCGATAGGGTCGCAGGGAAAATGATTCAAGCTGTCTTGTAGGTCGAGCTGGGACGCGAAATCTAATCAGGCCCAAAAGTTCGGGACAGTCTATCAAGTTGTTGATGATTCTATGCCCAAATGACATGTTCAGTTTAATTCTTCGTGTCTCCAGTGAATCAATGCCAAGTATATTGAGGCGATCTTTGTAAAGCATATTCGATTTGTCTATGTTTAATTTAAAAAGAAGAAAATTCACAAACTTGGACTGCACCCTCTCAATACGCTTGACATGAATCTGGTATAGGGGCGTCCATACGACACAACAATACTCAAGATGGCTCCTGACCAATGCAGAGTATATTGCGTTAAGTGCCACAATATCTTTAAAGTCCCAGCACTGCCGCATAATGAATCCTGCCATTTTAAAAGCCTTCGCAACGACGCTGTCAATATGCTGAGTAAAACGCAGCTCGTTATCAAATACAACTCCAAGATCGTTAATTACAGTCACCCGCTGCAGTTGTATCCCCTTGATCGAATATGGGTGGTCTATAAGCATTTTTTTCCTTGAAAACGATATAATCTTACTTTTCGCAATATTCAGAGTCATTGCGTTACTTGAACACCATTCAACCAACTCATCAATTTCGCTTTGCAGCTGCATGCAGGCCCTATCGTTGGCAACTCTACAATAAATCTTTAGGTCATCAGCAAAGAACAAAAAGTGACACTTCTTGAATACACCGGCCAAATCGTTAATGAAAAGCAGGAAGATCATTGGTCCAAGATGTGATCCCTGCGGAACTCCGGAGTACACGGTAATATCCCTGGATAAAGACCCTTTAAACTTTACATTCTGTATACGGCCCATTAGGTAGCTACTCAACCAGGATAGTAGAGGGTTACCAATACCATAGTTTTTCAATTTATTTAAGAGAATTCTATGGCTAACCACATCAAAGGCTTTTTGGAAGTCAAAATAGACCGCGTCCACCTGCACAGAAGCATCCAGTGCACTTGCAAGATAACTACTGTACACTGCCAAATTCGACTCACACGACCTCCGAGATAAAAATCCGTGTTGATGATCTGATAGAACATTGCGAAAAGAAGGTGATACAATATCAGTGACCAGTGAATCCAACACCTTTCCAAAGCATGATATGCCAGATATGGGGCGATAGTTGGTTACATCTGACCTGTCTCCGCTCTTAAAGATGGGGGTGATTGTGGCCTTCTTCCATATCGTTGGAAATATTCCTGATTGCAAGGAGCATTGAAAGATAATGCTCAAGGGCATGGCCAGGGTAGGACTACAATTTTTTACAAACACGGGAGCTATCCCATCGGGGCCAGCAGCCTTGTTTACATTAAGCGTTGCCAACTTTTCAAACACCGAATCGGTAGTCACCTCTACTTCACATAAATTAATGTTGGTTCCCAAAAGGTTCGGGGAATTGTTAATGGAAGCACTATCGTTGGCTTTATAGACAGACTGAAAATACTCGGCAAAAAGATCTGCTATCATATGAGGGTCAGAACCTATGACACCATTGTACCGCATCTGCTCAGGATATCCAGACAAACATCGTTTCGACCGCAGGTAGGACCAGAAGGATTTAGGGTTCCTAATAAAGTTTTGCTGTGATGAACGAATGAACGCATCATAGTCCCTTTGAATACTCAGTTTGGCATGGGTTCTCAAGTTTTTATATTCCTGATCCAGCCGAATCTCACGATGGCCGTTCTGTCCCTTGATTCTCTTAAGTCTGTCTAAGGTTTTGTTTTTATCCTTTATGAACTTGACCGTTTGTTGTGAGAAATAGCTAGGAAATTTAATGTTCTGGCACAGTTTTTTAGGTACATACATATTAATTACAGTATATATGGTGTTGTATAAGTACTCAATTTTAGCGTCAATGGTTGCTAGTGGTGAGTTGAGCACTTGCCAGTCAGCTTTCTCTAAGTAGTCGTTAATTTTGACATAGTCGGCCTTAAAAAAATTTAAAGTAGGTACGTTCTCATCCTGCATGCAAATTGATTCGACATCGGAAAAATTAACTATCAATGCAGGATGGTGCGCGTCCGTTGACGTCAGAGGTTGCTTACACTCAGACAGCGATATGTCTTGGCAGTTGGAAAAAACAAGGTCCAATATTACTTTATTACAATTAGAAACGTTGTTGATTTGTTTTAAATCGTAGAAACACACGCAGTCATACAATAATATTTCACGGTCATTACTTGAAATGAAAATTGAGGAGATTTCGGTATTTAAATCGTTCATGAAACCAGGAAAATCATCAGAAATTGGATGTTCTCTTACATCTATCGGTTTTGAGTTTCTTGTGTAGTTAGGCAAATTAAAGTCTCCAAGAATTGTAACCCTTGAGTCAATTTTCCTGTCCATAATGTAACTCACAGAGCCAATATGTTCTTCATAAACTGATAATGGCGACGAAGGAGGTATATATGCACAACAGAACACGTAATGCATACTGTCAACATCCACACCAACCCACAGTTCCTCTACGGTATTATTAGGTACGGAGTAGATGGTAGATGTGTATGATGCCCTGACTGCTATGAGCACTCCACCACCCCTTTCTTTGCCTGTCTGAATGGTATTACGATCCTTTCGGTAAACCACAAAGTTGCTCGGGAAAAGTTCCTCATTTAGAATAGACTCATTAAGCCATGTCTCTGACAAAATAACTGCGTCATAATCGGAGTTTACCATTTCGTTATAGAACTGAATTGTTTTAGTGCGTAGACCCCGGGTGTTCTGGTAGTACACTTTTAAGCAATTTACGTTGTCATCGTCTGAACTGGATCTTGGCAAAAATTTGGTGGAGATTCAGGAGCAATCATCATATCGCTTTCGTGAATATTTAAATTATCGGATGTTTTAAACCAATTTTTAATTTGTCCGCTGATGTAATAAATAAGAGCTCGTTTTGCGTTAGAACTTGGCTCTGCATGCCGGTTTCTGTCATTCACCGCTGTAAAATTATCGAAGCTAAGAAAAAGGGATTTATGTTTACTATTAAATACTCTGTTGTATATAATAAAGTCAGCATCCAAGATAAATTTGTTGAGAATCTGTCTATTACGGGCATATGGCGGTCCAACTATGATAAGATTTGTAAACTCCATGATTTTAGAAAGTCCATCCAAAGTAGCGCCACTGACGCTCGTTCCTTGGGCAGCATTTTCTTTACCTGTAAAGAGTATCACGAAATCATTTTTGTTAAAATTTCTCGTTAAAACCTCGACATCATTCATAAAATCATCCATCAGAGCGTTGCTTCTATACTGACAATTTATGTCAAATCCATTTATTAAGTGCTTTCTGACCATAAGACCTGTTCCCATTGCACTCGACTTGCTTCCATAAATTAAAATTTGTGGCTTCCTAACCTTCTTTGGCGCTTTCTGTGTTGCGTTCTGGTGTTTGGCAGGTTCGTTTGATTGACTCTGGTGTTTATTAATTAACTCAGTTGGTCTCATCTGCTTGAGCATATGGATCTCGTCTCGTGCATTAAATAATTCGAAGTTGCACTTTTTCAAATCGTTAGTGAACACCTCATTATCTTTCGTGAGAGTTTCTATGCTTACCAACATTTTATTTTTAAGCGTGTGCAACTCATTTATATCCGACTTTAATTTGTTCTCTCGTTCTTCTATTTCTTTTAAATTTTCCAACAAAATTTTATTTTGTTGCATTAGCCTAAGAATCTCGTTGTTTAACTTTTTCATTTCTTCTTTTTGGCTGCTAATTTGATTAAGATACTCGTTTTCAGCATTCTCGACGACATCTTGATAGTTAACACTCCTACGCTGTAACCGTTGGATATGTGTTTTCTTGTCTTGATTATCTTTAGTTAGTTCATCAATTTCCTTTTTTAGTTCACTCGAGACTTCTTGAAGCTTGGCATTCAATTTTTCTATATGAATATCTTTCTTTTTGTTTGATGATTTGACTTTTTCCAGTTGCTCAATTAATACTTTCATTCTTTGAGCGTCCTTGACATAGCACTTACAGCTGGAACAACAAAAAACTATCTTCCTTTGATTTAGCGCTACTGCATGGGCTTCGGTAGTACTTATTTCAGCGCAGTTTTTACAGATTACTGAATTACAAATATCGCACGGGGAGCCAAACAATTCATCCGCATTTGGTCTTGGTTTAAAAACACATACTATTTGACAGTTTATACAAAGCAAAGACATTGTTAAAATTCGAAATAACTCTTACAGATTAAAATAGGAACTGAAAATAGCAGAGAACGATTAAAAGAGTAGGAACATAACTCTTACAGATTAAAATAGGAATTAAAAATAGTAGAGAACGATTAAAAGACTAGGAACTATCGTCAACTTCAATCGGTGTAAAAAGGACTGAGACACTACCACCTACTCAGTTCAGCGGCGCATCATCACCTCTCAACACCAACCGAATATAAATAAAACCAAATAATGACTAAAACCAAATAATGACTACACAATCCGGCAACGTCGCAAACTGTTAATCTATGACCAGACTGTTAATTTGGGCTACTCCCCATCAAGTGACTGACAGTTGATGTTTTGGCGGGAAAATGTAATTGTAAACACAACGTTCTTTTGGTGATTTTCAAGCCATCAGCGGTATAATCACTCAAAAAAATTAAATAAAGGAGGAATACATACGTAAATGTTCACAATAAACACAAGCTAAGAAATTAACGGTGACTAAGAACTTTATTAATACGACGGAAGACGGACACAGTAACAAAACACAGTTCAGGTTAAAGGGCGACGTTGCCACAGTCAAAGATATAACGGGATGGTAAGTGAGAATTTTCAATTTTTATAAATGACGCCCTAACACCAGCTCTATAGTCTAGGCCCTCAAACAACCCTCAGATCTCTGCGCTGTACTCTGAAAATCCGCTCAGCCTGAGGCGCATGATCCCAAGCCAGAAGGACAAAGTTGCACAGGGATTACATTAATGCATGGAAGACCATCAAAACTACACTACCCTTCACGGTCTTACAAAGGTTTTTCAGAAGAAATATTGATCGTGAGAATTTGTTTCAAGTGAATTAATGCTTTTCAAAAATCAGCTTTGAGTCACGTTGCATTCCCAAAAACTTCGCCCCTAGTTTCGCTACCCAACTCCATCACCCACTTCCCTGGAGAGAAAATATATTTTCCGTTCTATTAATATATAAAGTCAGATGGTTGGCCGTATTGGCACTAAACCAATGACTCAAGTCCGTGACCACTACCGCGCATCCAGGGTCTCTAGGTCTGTCCAACTTTTACCACTATATAATGCCGAGGTATCGTCCGCAAAAAGGATTAGCTTACGGTCAGTGGCAGTACAGATATTATTGATATAAATGCTAAACAGGAGTGGTCCAAGTATCGGGTTCTGGGGCACGCGATGACTAATAGGCATCTCCCGAGCTAATACCCTATTTACCCAGACACTCTCAGTACGGTCAGTGCGCATGAGCTAACTTCTAACATTACTTAGTCCATACCAGTTAGGCTTTTTTAATAGGATTTTATGGAATATGCAATTAAAAGCTTTCGAGAGGTCGCACTGTATGCCACCCACATGCTCCCCCCTCTCGAAGCCCCCGACAACATATTCCAATAAATCCATAATGGCAAGTATTGTAGATTTGCCTCTACGAAAGCCAAATTGAAAGTTGTTTAAAAGATTGTTTGACTCCAGATAATTATAAAGTTGGTCCTTCAGAAGCAGCACAAACATTTTCAAAACAGCCGGAATAAGATATATAGGACGATAGTGTTTAATTCATCCTTATCCGCTTTTTTGAAAACAAGAATTACTTTTAATTTCTTAAAACAGCACGGGTAGGCCCCTTCGTGAATGCAGCAGTTTATGCGTTTTGTTAAAGCAAAGTCACGTTTATCCCGTATATATCCAGACTATATTTATTTTTTAGTTTTTCTATTGCATCACGAACCTGGATAAATGTTACCTCGGAGAAGGTAAATCCCTCCACAGGCATCGATACTTCCAGTTGTTGCAAGAAACGTCAGCCTCAAGGTCTGTATCAGGAACATCTCTTAAGATTCTATCCGCAATAGTGGAAAAAAATCATTCAAATCTCTCGCTTATATGTCTGATGGCGCAGTTTTTTGTGGTGTGCCTCTACTTTCATTGACAATCTTCCAAGCTACTCCAACACGGTTGTCTGACCTCCGAATAAAATCCGAATTGGCCTTTTTCTTACCTGTACAAACTGCTTCTCTGTATCTACTTCTAAACTGCCTTATCTGGGATTCTACCCCCGCAGACTGATGATCTCTGTAGAGGTGATTTAGGAATCCAAGTTTCTGGCATTTATCTAATATTGTCATTAAACCACGTCTCCTGCCGGCCTACTTTCACCGTCTTTCTTTTCTCTGAAAACGACGAGCACATAGCACCAGCAATAACGCGAATAAACTCATCAGTCTTGCCATCCGGAGAATAAGAAGATCGTATAATGTCAAAGGTAAGATATATCCCCCCATATATATATTTATCTATGTATGGCATTATTTTTTGGGTGAATTCAGTGGATGTAGGAAGAGTGCATATATTGCAAAAGTGCTTGAAAATAATATTTGGGATCGATCAGAGGAATAGTTGCAGGCCATTTGTAAACATGTATATCTTGGAGTCAATAAAATTTGTTTGAAAGAATAAATAATTATTTATTAATAATATAAAGACACAAGATATAATACTGGCACAAAATACAATTTTTGAATGGAAAATACAAAATACACCTATTTACAAAGGAATGTACAGGGTGGACCGTTTAAGAGGGGCCTATACCTTATCTCGGAAACTACGGGGGTTGGAAAAAAAAATGAAATACAAAAGTTGTAAGTAAAACGATCTTTATTTTTTTTTATTGTTTTAATCGTCACTTTTTTATATACAGGATGGTCAAAGAAAGTTACACTTTTTTAAATAAAACACCCTATATTTTATTACATTTTTGGGGTGTACTTAAAATTCTAAGCATATTTAATGAATGATGTTATACCTCTAGAGTTAGTAGTTTCATAGATATAAACAGTTGAAAAGCGGTACTTTGACTACTTTTCACCTTGGCAGCAAGAAGACAATTAGAGATGGAGTAAAATTAATTTCACATTCCTATCTTAACTTTTCAAGAGCTATTTGACGGTATACACACACCGGCATAATTAGGGGAACGGGCCAAATTTACACCAAGACTAAGTTTGACTTCAATTTTCTCTTGAACCCTTCCCTCAATTTTCACTTTTTTTTGTTAAATTGTAGCCTGGTTCTTTAAGAATACGTTAGAAATACTGCTGATTTTAAACAATTGTTCCTAATGTCATATACAGGACTAAAAAGAAAGTAATGTTTTTTTTGTCAATTTTAGGGACACTCTGTAGAGTGAACGAATGAAATTCGATATCATTCGATAATGCCAAATTAAAGATTGATCCTTTCTGAACATTTTCTTTTGTTATTCACTCTGATACCTTGAATATTATGGATGCTACAGCGTTGTGTTAAAAATAGTGAATTGGCCTACTTTTTAAGGGTCAATGAATTTTCATTAATCTTTGATATGTTATAGAGACCATTAAATCTAAATTCCTTATGACATTAAGTTTCATTCCTGATAGTGTTACCGTTATCTACACAGAGATAAATAAACACGCTCCAATTTATGCACTAAAGCACAAATTGGACCAGTTCTAAGCCTGGATCAAGTGTGAAGGAGGGCCTTCGAAAATAACATTTTACAAAATGGAAAACATAGAATGGACTTTTATTTATCCCTGTATAAGTAACGGTAACACTGTCAGGAATGAAACTTAATGCCATAAAAAATTTTAGATTTAATGGTGTTTATAACATATTAAATATTAACGAAAATTCATTGACCCTTAAAAACTAGGCCAATGCACTATTTTTAACAAAACCCTGTAGCTTCCTTAATATTCGAGGTATAGGAGTGAATAAAAAAGGAAATGTTCAGAGAGGATAAATCTTTAATTTGGCATTATCGAATAATACTGAATTTCATTCGTTCACTTTACAGAGTCAGAGTGTCCCAAAAATTGACAAAAAACATTACTTTCTTTTTAGCCCTGTATGACATTAGGACCAATTTTTTAAAATCAGCAATACCTCTAACGAATTCTGAATGAACCAGGCTACAATCTAACAAAAAAAAGGCAAAATCAAGTGAAGGGTTCAAGAGAAAATTGAAGTCAAACTAGTTCGATTGATCATTAAAGCGTGTTTTTTTTTAGTTTTTTAAAACTATATTTATTTAGATTGTGATTTTATTGGTAAGAGTAATGATTTTAAATTTTGTGACACGTTCGTCACCTCTAAATGAGGTATAATTAAATATCTACCTTGTATGGTTATACAGTGCTTTTCTTTAATGTCCCCCCCCCCTTTTTAATTTTTGAACGGATCAATTTAAAAAAATTAAAAGTTGAGGTAATGGTATTGATGAATGAATACTATATTTTAGAGTTCAATTGACAGATGGAAATTTCAAGATGGCTGCTGGGCGCCATCTTGGGAAAAAAAATAAATAGAAAGGGGGTCTTTTGGCACATCATTTTGAAGTCCCTGACGAGTACTTTATAACCCTAGAATATAAAGTCAATAACTTTACCTACTACAAAATGGCAGTACATTTAATAATTATTTGAATACACTAACATTTAACTTGATAATTTGAGTTGAATTGAGAAGATGCTGGAAATGGTTGCCTTGAACTTCTTGACATAAGAACAGCCTGTCCGAAATTTCACGCCGAACATTTTCAAACATCGTAACATCGATATTTCTACAAATATTTGTTATTCTCTGCCGTATATCCAATATTGAAGCAGGTTCAATTTCGTACACCTTTTGCTTCAAATAGCCCCATAGAAAAAAGTCTAGAGGTGTCAAATCTGGCGAGCGAGCTGGCCATTCCACAGGACCTCGACGGCCAATCCAACGACCGGGGAAATTGTTATCTAAATAGTTCCTAACTTGCCTGGAATAGTGTGGTGGAGCTCCATCTTGCTGGAATACAATATCAATATCGAATTCATTAGGATTCGCTTCTATGATTTCGGTTATTAGGGGGTCAATACTATTTTCCAGCATATCCAAATACAGTTCCCCTGTTAAATCTTGTTCGATGAATAGAGGTCCTACAATATGGTTTCCCAATATCCCTGCCCAAACGTTAATTTTTTCTGGATATTGAGTATGAGTTTGCCGGAAAACGTGAGGATTAGTGTCACTCCAATAACGGCAATTTTGTCTATGAACATTACCATTGAGAAAAAAAGTACATTCATCACTAAAACAAATATTTTGGAGATAGGTAGGATGCCGTGCAATGGTTTCCGTCATAGTTTCGCAGAATTCTGTTCTTCGATCAGGGTCATCTTCAGTTAACTGGTGTACCATTTGGATTTTGTATGGATGATATTTATTCCTTTTCAAAAGTCTCCATACAGTAGAAGGACAAACCTCACAGACATCCGCGACGGAGGAAGTAGACTGTTCGGGATTTACTATCATCTCACCAATTATTTGGACTTGCTTTTCTTCCGGAACGGATGGACGACCTGGGGGCTTTTTGTTATTTACACTACCAGTAGCTGTAAAAGTTCCCTTAAATATTTTCTACAGATAGGACGATTCGGGAAACGATCGTTAAAAATCCTTTCGGTTTCGTGAAAGTTACGCGTCGCACCATAAATAAAAATCGCTTCGATTTTTTCTTCCAATGGACGAGAATTGACCATTTTAAAAATAGTTCACACTGTAATCTACCACTAAAACCGAAAACTAAATGAGAATATTTTAACTGTACAATAATGCTTGTTGTCGTACTGATATTTTTGACACTGTCAAAAAAAATATCAAAACAATTTTTTATTCAAATTATCGCTGTTGCCGTGGATACGTAAGAATTATTTGTAGAGATATGGATATTAGTGTGTTCGTATTCAGGTAATTATTAAATGTACTGCCATTTTGTAGTAGGTAAACATATTGACTTTATATTCTAGGGTTATAAAGTACTCGCCAGGGGCTTCAAAATGATGTGCCAAAAGACCCCCATTCCTATTTAATTTTTTTTCCCAAGATGGCGCCTAGCAGCCATCTTGAAATTTTCATCTGTCAATTGAACTCTAAAATATAATATTCACTCATCAATATCATTACCTCAAGTTTTAATTTTTTAAATTGATCCGTTCAAAAATTAAAAGGGGGGGGGGGACATTAAAGAAAAGCACTGTATAGGAACAAATAAATGATTATTATTATTACTATTATTGTTATTTAATCCGATTTTCTATGCTTCAATTGGTGTTTATTTAGCGAACATTTTGGACATGTTTTAAGAGAACATGATGAACACACAAACCACTGGATTTGATCAGCAGGAGTCGTTTTAGAGAGACAATACCAACCTTTTTCATTTTCGATGCTGTGTATTTAAATGGCCTTTGATAGATTGTTTATATTTTGTTTTAAAAGAACAATGTAAGCAGTGAAACCACTGAATTTGATTAGTAGGCTTATGAATTATGGTATGCGATAATAAATCACTTTTCCTTATTGTTGTATAGGAACACTCTGGACATTTAAGATAACTTTTTGCTTCTTTTCCTTGATGGAATGTATTTAAATGGCCTTGGATAGAATTTTTATATATTGTTTTAAAAGAGCAATGCAAACAGTGAAACCAGTGGATTTGGTCAGCAGGCTTATGCATTATGGCATGTTTGCGTAAAGTATGTTTGTGAATTGTTTTATAGGGACAATCTGGACATTTAAGATAACTTTTTGCTTTGTTCCCTTGATGGAATGTATTTAAATGGCCTTTTAAATTATATTTATGCTTTGTTTTAAACGAACAATTCAAACAATGAAACCGCTGAATTTCATCAGCAGGTTTATGAAGTGTGGTATGAGTTAATAAATTAGATTTCCTTGTTGTTCGGTAAGGACACTCTGGACATGTATGACAACCTTTTGCATGTTTCCCGTGAAGCCGTGTTATATGGTCTTTTAGAGATCTTTCATATTTTGTTTTAAACGAACAATATAAACAGTCAAACCATTGAATTTGATTAGCAGGTTTATGAACTATGGCATGTGATGATAAATTACTTTTTTTTATTGTTGTATAGGGACACTCTGGACATTTAAGATAACTTTTGGCTTTGTTCCCTTGATGGATTGTATTTAAATGGTTTTTTAGGGAACCTTTACGTTTTGTTTTAAACGAACAATCTAAACAGGAAAACCACTGAATTTGATTAGCAGGCTTATGAATTATGGTATGCGATAATAAATGACTTTTTTTTATTGTTGTATAGGGGCACTCTGGACATCTATGTGCAGTTCTATGTGTTTTTAAGTGATTTATTAGTGATGGTTTCAGAAATGTTTTAAACGAACAATGTAAACAGTGGAACCACTCGATTTCGTCAGACATTTTATGCCTCAATTGGTGCCTCTTTAGCGAACCTTTTCGAGGTGTTTTGAAAGAGCATGTTGAACACTCAAACCACTGGATTTGATCAGCAGGCTTATGAATTATGGTATGACTTGATAAATTACTTTTGTCTATTGTTTTGTAGTGACACTCTGGACATTTATGCCAACCTTTTGCGTGTTCGCTTTGACGATTAATCTGTTGGCTGTTGAAACGATCATTAGGTGTTTCATTTTTTGCAGCTTCATAGGAACGCTGATGTGAGTCTCTTTTATGAACCATAACATATTGGTTAAAATTGGTTTTTTGGTCAGTACTGTAAGGACTCTCAGGACATGTAGGCAGAGTAACTCGATCCTCAGGTTTATGGATAAGTTCATAATTTAATCTGAAAATAAAAACTTATGTAATATAAAAGTGCATGTTCAAACAGAGTACATAAAGTACAAAGAGTTTGGGGGCATATCTTCCATAACAAAGCGAAAAGCCGAAATCCTGCATATTTGGTGTGGCTTTAGGTGGGGGTTATCGATCAATCAATCAATCACAGCCTAGATACAAATAGCGAGGTTAGAGAGCCTCGTCCGAGTTAAACCAAAGGTTAGATTTTCTTCTAACGTCAGTCATCATTGGGATAATGTAATACCTAAACATTTTTTTTAAATTGATAGTTTGTAGAGCCGCTCGAGGATCTCAGCTGCCAGACAAACCCCACATACCAACGTGCTATCGGTTCCTAGGTAATCTTATTACTTATTAGGTTTGTTCTAGCAGCGATTTCAAACGGTTTCAAACCGTACGGAGTTTGCGCATAGCCATATAAGCGACGCTTATATCGTTATGCGCAAACTCCGGACGGTTTGAAATCGCTGCTAGAACAGACCTATTATTGCATTGCCTAATTAAAGAAACGAAAATAATCCGAATTTAAATCATTGCCATGAATAAACCTGCTAAATGCATATAAGGGAACCGCGGGAAGGATTACAGCACAGGCGCGCAAGTTCAGAAACATATAAAAGCACGCCTGCGAAACGCGCCGCGGCATTCATTCTGAGTTGAGAACTCAAACTAAATGAATTAAATTCCTTAAACAAAAACTTTATTATCAACCTTAAGACCATTCCAAGTGAAAATGCCACATATAAACTTAATGTAGGTTCATTGCAGAAGGATATTGCAGATCTAACAGCCATTAATAAAGAAATGCTTTGTTCCAACAGAGTTTTTGAAGCTGAAAAAGAACACCTCTGTTGGAGATTGGTCGTCTGAGGAATATCCAAATTGTTGTTACATCTGAGAACCAACATAGCAATGGTAATCAACATTCCATACAAATTTCTTACCCTACAGCAATTGACAATCGTCCGAAACTGCTCTTTGTCTGTGGGTCTATCAACAGGGTTTTCCAAAGGCACCTTCACGCACAATTTGGCGATGTCTTCAACGTCCAATGCTTCCTTAAGCCTGGGTGTACAAGTTTGGAGCTTACCAGGACAGCTTCATCACTGGCGCAGGACTTTACTTGTAGAGATTTTGCTATTCTGTGGTTGAACGGAGTTTGTCCTCCAGCATATGTCTTAAATAATTTTATTATTCCCTGTAAACACACTAACCATTTAGTTATGACTAGCCCTTACATGGGCTTTGATTTTAATTTTTTAAATAATAACAATTTGTCACTTTTTAAAGCTTTTCATTACAACAATGTAGATCTTTAGAAAATATTTGAATGCAATCATGCACGCAATTTTGGCTCTGACCTGGCTAAGTTGTTGTTTTCACATGTTGTAAACAAATATCCTAAATTTGCTTCGGATGTTGATTCTGCTGCGAAGAACTCTGTTAGTGACGAATGTGCTTTTTTACAGCAGGAGTTCCTTCTGATCTGTTTTCCATCTTCCTGCTAAATGCGCAGTCTCTCCGTAATAAATGTGACGATCTATATATTATTTTAGCAGAGTTGAATTTTCCTGACTTAGTTTGCATTACTGAGCATTGGCTTGAAATTGATGAAACGGTTTATCTATCAAACTACATTGTTATTTCTAAATTTTGCAGAACTAGTTTTGTCCATGGTGGCACAGTGCTGTTAGTGAGCGGGGAGGCAGAGAACACATATAATTTTATTAATGTGAATGTATTTGACCATTTAATTATCGAAAAAGTGTTTGAATTTTCTTTAGCATATTGCAGTAGATTAAAGATATATGTAATTTGTGTCTATCGCTCCCCTGCGTCGTGTTTGGCAGAGTTTCTGGGGAGCTTGGAGGCACTTCTGAGTCAGCTTCCTCCCCTTGCTTCCTTCATTTTAACCGGTGACTTTAACGTTGACTACACTTCCAACGCCAGTATTTCAATTAAAAACATTTTATTGAGTTTTGATTTGAAGATGCATGTTATGGAGCCAACTAGAGTAACTAGTACACGCTCTTCTACATTGGATTATGGGTGCTCTAATGTTGAAAACGTTTATTGCAAGGTACTGAATGCTTCAATTTCGGACCATGAGGCTGTCGTGGTAGGGTTTAAATTGTCCTTTGATTCTCAGCGATCTATTAAACGTCGAGGTCGATTGTTTTGCAGTGGGAACTTCAGTAAATTCGGCAATCTTGGTGAGGTGACTGTTTGGGTAGCTTCTGATTCTACGGATGCATTTAATTCCTTCTACAATGCCCTGATTAATACTTTTAACTCGGCCTTCCCCATTATAAATATTAAGAATAAAGTTAAAAAAGGTTGGTTGATCAGGGGGATTAGAACCTCTGCCAGGAATTTGAGATGCCTCAACTACCTAAAAACGTGTTTTGGTTACAGTACTTCGTTCACTTATTTTTGTCTAGATACCGGAATATTTACAGAAAAGTTAAATGTGCGAAAAACGTTTATTTCAACAAAATAATTGCAAGTTCGAACAATACACAGAAAGAGGCGTGGTCGATTATCAATGAGATTAGGGGAAAGAATGGTTGTTCGCAAGTCTCTTCTTCTCATTTGTCTCCTGACGATTTCAATAATTTTTATTGTTCGGTTGCTGACGTATTATCTTCTCAGCTCGATCCTGGTATAAATCCCCTGGAATACCTATCGGGCAAGAGAGTCTCAAATTCTTTCTTTTTGGCACTAGTAAGTGTCTCTGTGGTTGTATCTTAGGCTTTTCAAAAGTAAGAATTCATCTGGCTTTGATGATATTTCTGTTAAGATCTTACTTCACCTCAATGATGCTGGACTGCAAGCACTTGCGGTAGTCATAAATGACTTTTTTGAGAGGGGTGAGTTTCCCGGTATTCTTAAACAAGCAATGGGTGTACCTCTGTACAAGGGAGGTGACTCTAATTCTCCAGAAAACTTTCGTCCTATCTCTCTTCTGCCTTCTCTTGGTAAGCTAATAGAATGACTCGTTAAAAAAAGAGTGCTTTCATTTCTCACTGCAAATAAAATCCTATCCAGTTCTCAATTTGGCTTCCAGAGTGGAAAATCAACTTCGGATGATATTTTTTCTCTTCTTGAAGACGTTTATTTAAGTACAAATGAGAATCTACTTTCAGCAGCAGTACTTTGCGACTTGCCAAAGGCACTCGACTGTGTCGATCATCATCTGTTGCTCCAGAAGCTGGAGGTTTATGGATTTAGGGGTATAACTCTCAATTGGTTTAAATCCTACTTGCATGGCCGTAGGCAGTCTGTGTCATATCAAGGCAGGGTATCTAACTCAATGCCAATAAATTGTGGAGTGCCCCAGGGCTCCGTTCTTGGCCCTATCCTCTTTTTGATCTATATCAATGATCTTGCCTCCATTCCGGATGACACTTCTATTGTTTGGCGTGCGAGTGATGTTGGGGTTTTGGAGAAAATGATCAATGCTGATTTAGTTCGCATAAGAACCTGGTGTAATAGCAACAATTTATCATTCAACACACCAAAGACTAACATGTTGAGCTTCAAGTGTTCTCTGGCTAATATTTCATAGGGCGGTGACCAAATACTTCCTGCTGCTGGTGCCAAATTCTTGGGGGTGACACTGGATGAGAGTTTGAAGTTTGAGGAGCACATCAAGGTTCTTTCAGTTGGGCTATCCTCTGGTTGCTATGCATTGAGAGTGCTTTCTCACCACCTGGAGCCACCCGCCTTGAGATCGGCTTATTTTTATCTAATAGGGTTACGCGTTACTTAAGGTATAGCTTTCTGGGGATGTTGCAGTGCTACCCGCTTCTCTTCAATTTTTATCTAGCAGAAACGAGCTCTTAGGTTTATGTTTAATATTTCATTTCAGCATTCTTGTAAATCTATTTTTATTTCACAAAAGATCTTGACTGTTCCATGTTTGTATTTGCTAGAGAGTGTTTGTCTAGTTTACAAGAAGTATTTCAACTCTTTGGATCTGTCCGACCATATCACACTAGGCAAGTGAATGTTATTCCTTTATTGTTTCCCCGCAGTGCTCTGGTTATGAAGTCTTTTGTCTACTTTGCTAAAAAAGCATTTAATCACCTTCCCCTAAATATTAGATCCTCTGATTCTTACAGGGTGTTTAGAGGGAAGGTAAAGGAATTACTTTTGAGAAAGGCTTACTATGATGTTGCCGAATTCCTTGATGATTCCCTGTAAAACGGGCGCGTGTTGTTTATGTCTATTTCATCTTTTATTTTTATTTGTATATGTAAATTTTATTAACAAGGTGGACTATTTATACCTATTTTCTATTTTTTATGTATGTATCTTGTACTTGGTACTGTATTTGTATAATTTACTTATTTGATCCTATCTAAAAAAATTTTTATGATTAGCTTTGTAAATGAGATTTTTATCTTTTTATAATAAAACTTTTTTTGACTTTGACTTTGAAAGCTTAGGTAACTAGAGAGTCTGGTAGATTCTTGCGGGATCGTGGAGCATTTAATCACGATGAAATTGTGACCCCCGGACAACGCTTGGTGGATGATACAGGGGATATTAATTCCATAGTCCGTGGTTTAACGCTTCATGATTCCTCGAGTATCTCTCTGTTCTTATAGATGTCTCTGTATGACGTCCCCCGGACAACATTCAGCGGCTGATACAGGGGTCGCTATATGGGAATATGTGCGTTAAAGTCTAGTTGGGACTATTGTCCGTAGGAATGTGGAGAGTTTGCA
>JAEQML010064041.1:0-22441 GCA_016904865.1 Pissodes strobi | reverse complement strand
ATTTAGGACCTATGTTTATATGAAGTTTTGTCTTAAAACTGAGTAAGGAATCGCCCTAAAGCCAGGCCAGATTTATATTGCATATTCGCTATGTGCAGCTGCTGAGGGGGGAGGCGGTTAACGATCGTGCGTGCCAGTCGCAAAGCTTGAACTTTAAGGATCACGTCTCACGTAATATCAATCAATGAAACATGGGATCTGGCAGACGTTATGTGCTTATAAGCCCACACGGCAGAAGTGAAAACTTCAAGTATTTTTTTTGACTTCTGTATTTTGAGGTTACTTGCACAACTTCGATGCTTAAAGTAAAATTTTTCTTCGAATTCTCCCATAAAATCGTCAGATACTGCTTATGGCTTAAAAAATTCCAAATTCTCCGGTCCTGATCCATTTTCCCATCTTCAAATGAGATTTCAGGCAATTAAATCTATACTAACTTGCAACAAAAATACGAATCGATATGCTGAAGTGAAATTTTGCCTCAATACCTGCCATAAAATCCATCAGAAACTGCCTCTAATCACCAAAAAAATTCCGATCCTGACCCATTTTTCCGACTTTTAATGATATTTTAGGCAATTAAAAGTATAAATCTACATACTTTACCCTAAATGTCATGTAAAAATATTGGAAGACTTATTCTTTCAAATTTCCCATAATGGAGCAAAAGTCAAACTATTATTTACTCGTGTAATGTGTAATTGCCCAAATATTTGATTCTTTGCGGGTTTCAATTTAACCCCTATTTTCTCGTATTTCTTGATCTTGTACGGAAAACTGTTATAGAACTGATTATAATAGAAATCACGAGATTTACGAATCTGAGATTGACTTTTTTAAAATAACTGTGCGTGGACTGGCATGTACTCTTGAAGAAGATTTTTCAAACTGAAAGTCAAGTCGCCAATTTGGTATTTTCTATCGGATCGATGAGATTTTTTGTTCTACTCATATACCCCTTTGTAATTTATGGAAGTTTGGTTGCTTCAGATTTTCGGTTTTCCAATTATAAAATATTAAGTGGTGTCGTCTCAAAACTGGAAATTGCGAAAAGTTTATATTCAACCACCCTGTATAAATGGCATCATCAATTTCAAAGTATCTGTTAATGCAGTTTTTGGGGTAGATTATCGTCAAGTAATCGGCTTTTCTGAAAAAAAAAAACTTTTGGAGAATGAATAATCGATTTTTTTAAGCATTTTCCCTGAAGTTTTTTTCCTTACATTTTGAGAACAGAGAGGCATTTGGAGAGTTTTTCTCCTACAGATTCTCGTATCAGCTTTTTCGATCCTAGCGACTTTTTCGACGGTAGACCGACTCAAGTGTCCCCTTATCGTTTTTGGTAATATCAAAAAATACTCGTCGATTATTGACACCAGATGCCACTTAACGGATCTTGCACACAGCGAGTAGTATATACTGTTGATATTAAAACAAGATTTTAATACAAGGATTCAATTTTCAAGAGTTTTAGGAAAAAACAGTAAAAGAGAGATCCTTTTTAAAATAGCTACTGTTAAGTTTTTGATTGCTGTGCATAGTTTTACTAGTCAATTTCATGTTGTTGGCTGTTACTTGGAAATACATATTTCACATGTATTGTTTTCATTGTAAAACAATCCAATATACTTACAATAATCTAAAAACTCTCCAATATACTTGTACTATTATTATTATTTTATGAAAATAATAGCTGCATATTAAGGCTGATTTTTAACACTGTAATGAAACTGCCGTGCTTAAAGTATTGATTTATCAACCTTTTTAGTAATCGAATTTGGAAAATTTTGAACCACCTAAGAAAAATTTTGGTCTGGTTTTTCTATGTTTGGCATATGTGTCAATATTTATGCTGATTAAAATATGCAACTAAACCACTCTAATATTTCCAAATTCTGACTAACATTTTGACATTAAGACAAAATAGTAAAATAAACTCGAGGAAACATTCATGGTGGACAACAGAAAGTGGGAACAAATTCCTGCCTCGGAAAAGCCGGAAAATTAAGATTAATCGGCTGAAAAGTCAGATAACTGGCGACAGTGTTTTTCTTTGCAAGATTTAAGAGTTGTCGAAGCGATCACTGCGACAAATTAATTTTGAATTTCGACCTAAGATAGGGTGAAGATTAATATCCCTGGATGATCGGTGGAATCCAGAATGATTTGGGGTTAAGTCAATTCGAGTGAAGTATTTTCACAACCACGCCTACGGGAACATATGGTTTCATTGCTTGGGAAAGATAATAAAACATGTAGCGTTCCTTTTTCCACTAGTTCTACATTGCATATTAATAATGCTGAGGTATTTAAGTCTTAATTTCTACACAGTATACTTACATTTTATGCGAAAGATTATAGATATTTTTGATAATAAAACTTATAAGGAACAATCATATATTTCAAGGTGGTAGTGAGGCGTTATTTCAGAATATTTTTACACGTTCGAACTACACAAAAAAATAGTATGGTTAAAAATATCATTATTTGCTTGATTGTCAATTGTAAATGTACTACGTGAACTCGCAAATTTTACTAAACGGGACGCAATAAACACATGAAACTTCTTTTATAAAACTTAAGCGTTATTATATTATAATACTTATTATACTACAAAAAAATATGTATGCTTATTTATATGAGAACTCTTTGTTAGCAAGAAAAAGTCATATTATTTTGCTGTCAAAGTCCTGAATCGATTGCATCATTTCTTTCTCATTATATATTCTTGATTGTACGGGGCCCTATAGGCTCGTTGCGCTCAATTCGGGGACCCCTCAAAACTCCAATAAGTTATTTTCCTTAATAAGACGTAACAAATACATTAGTTACTGCAAATACAATAATTAAAGAAGACAATAATCAGTTTTAAAGTGAAAAAAATAATTAAATAGATTAAAAACTGTTGCAAATTGATCAATAATTTTATTGCAGTATATTGTAGCAGGTGATTTTCCACATTAAGCAGAGCTAAAGATAATACATTATTTTGGACCAAAGAAATTCTTAAATATGTTCTTATCCTTTTGGAACTGGAAAATGACCGGTCTCCCGATCCATTCTGGATAAAAGATATCTTTTACAATGAGATTTTTTTAAAGATTTTCTTTAATGCGTGATTGATGACAGATTTGTCTAATTTTATTACCAAGCCCCATTACTAGATTTATCTTCATTTTTGAGTATGATAAGAATGGAAGTTTATATATATCTGCCTTCTGTAATGATGATGATGATGATGATGATTTTTTTTTGTTTCTAGAATATTCTTATTCAATTCTATTCATACACAAAATTACAATATACAACTTGAAGAAAGTGAACCATTAGAACATTCGCTATCCTTTCAAAACGACAACAATAAGAACAATTTAGCTATTTCCCCAGATACCTCTCCTTTCCTTACCGTAAATCAACGAACGTATTATTTTTCAATGCCTTATATTAAAGAACTAACACACAAAATTGACAAAATTCTTACTAAGCCAATTAATATTAATTTTAAAATTAAAATTTGTGGAAAACAAATAATGAAAATTGGCAACGCTTTTTCTAAGCTGAAAGAATTTTCTTTTTAGGAATCACCTTTCTCTGCATTCTATTAAAACATAAAATTATGTAAGGAAATAATTAACTTATATATATTTATTGGAATTCAAATTTGCCGCCAAATTAGAAAAAAATACCTTACCTATTTAAATCAACAAAGAAACAAAAATTTATTTATCAGTACTTATCTACCTTTAGTCCAAAACGGGGTACATTTAGCGTCGAAGCAAATGACTGGAAATAATGACATGCAGTATCACTCCAGCGAGTGATCTTTAAGAAATATGTAAATTTTAAATCTAGAGGTTATTTGTCTATGTGATCATAAGTCTGAACTTATCTGGGTCCTGTAGTCAGGTCCGATGGCAATAGTCGCTTCAGCCTACGCACTTCACTGACATTTTGCACATTTGATTGGTTAACCAACACATCAGGATGCACTAGCATCTTTTCACTGTTCGTACTAAATCGATGTATGGGTTCCCTGACAGATTCCAGAGGGGTGTCATTCTGAATTACTTCATTGGGAACGTGATAAGGCGCATCGACTATGGTACGCAACACTTTGTTTTGGAACCTTTACAGAATGTTAATGTTGGAATCACTTGCAGTTCCCCTTCCATAAGTCCGAACGGGCTTAAGAATACTTTATTGTTTGAAGGACAATTTTGATTTTCGACCTTACATTTAACTATAAGTTTATGAGGCGTCGATTTAAAGGCTTACCGTGATATTTAACTTCTTCACTCGAGGGCCTTTTTCTCTGCGAATTGCAAGGGTAACATGTATAGACTTGGTTTCATTCCAGCTGAATTGTATTTAGGTTTATTCGGAGATTTCTTGAGGCTGATGATATTGGATCAGTGTGAGATGTCAGAATGGCAGTGTCGTCCGCATATGTTACTCCTGTAATGGTTCTTGTTGGGAAGTCTGCAATATAGATGAGGTATATTATTGAACCGAGAACACTGCCTTGAGGAACGCCTGAATCTATAGGATGTATCCCAGTGTATTCGAGTCCTTGTTTCACCAAGAAGTATCACTCTGCCAGATAGTGAAAGTAAAGCGAGCTCTTTACCTTGACTTGCAATTCAGCGTTTTCCACTTTGTCAAAAGCTTGAGATATATCGAGGGAAGCTGTTGAGCGATCGCTTTCAGCATGTTATTTTTTGTTTATTTTTGTTGAGCATCAGCCTATGCACTTGGTATGTCGTTCCGTTCTTTATTACGAAATCCAAACGGATGTAATCAGTCTCGTCTATTGTTATTTTGATCTTTCAGCCTAGATCATCTCAAACACTTTGGAAAACATGGGTATTAGGCGTATAGGCGAGTACGAAGAGACATTTGCTGTCTTTTCCGGATTTAGAAACATAATGATTTGTGCCACTTTCCAAGTGCTAGAGAAGTAGTTTATAGGTAATATTGCATTTAATATATTATGTTATTAGTTTAGGCACTTTCTAAAAGTTCATTGCAGAATTTTGGGAGAGCTTAGGTCAAATTTCGATATATACTTAATGTTAATTTCTTTCATTATGGTTTGCTTACCTAGTTTAGTCGTAAATTTTTTATGTGACGGATTCGTTTAGGAGGTCGATAATTTCGTTTTCTTCATGTCTGAATAGTGCAGAGGGAAAGAGCTTTAATAGGGGTTTTAGGTGTTTAAAGAAAACTTCAGTTGGTTCTTTATCGTTCCTTTCTGCGGGGTTCCAAACTATCCAGATCCCGGGTCACCGACCAGACGCGCAGCTCTCCTCTGAATGGAGTCCAGCAGCTTTATGGTGTTCTTAGGTGCGGCACCCCAGATGTGTGAGCAATACTCTAAGCATGGTCTCATTTGCTCTTTGTATAGCAAGAGTAGCTTGCGGTGTATATAGCTCTTTGTTGCGAAATAGCGCACCAAGCTTCTGCGAGGTTGATTTTGCGATGTTAGCAACGTGGTCATGCCAGGAAATATTGCCGTTGACCGAGACACCCTCCCAGTAGTCCAATTGACGAGGATGAAGGAATGGTCGATCCTGACATAATGATGTCAAGGCACGCCGGCGACGTATTGGCTTTCTTAGTAAACGTGGCTGCTTGGGTTTTTGCAGCATTAAATTGGACCAAATTCCTGTCACCCCAAGTTCGAACTTTCTCCAGATCTTGATTAATTGTTGTAATTTGCTCTTGTCTGCGATGATAAGTCTCGGTCACTGGTAAAGGTTTTTCTTATCCAAATTGGGAGACAAGTGTCCTGTCATCTGCAAAACTGTAAACAGGATTAGTGGTTTCGGTTAGCAAGTCATTAATATAAATTAGGAAGAGAGTTGGTGACAGTATTGTGCCCTGAGGCACTCCTGCATTTAGGGTGAATGTGTCTGAGATGTGTCCATCAATTGCAACGTGCAGAGATCGGTTCTTGAGGAAACTGGCAAGCCAGCTGCAGAGAAACGCTGACAGTTCGAACGTCGGTAGTTTGTTGAGCAATCGAGCCTTATGCCTTCGAAATATCTAACGCAATCGCTCGAGATTCTCCGTAGTTCTCAATTGCCCTACTCCATATATGAGTGCCAGTCTCGACAGACGACTAGAGCGCACCCGTTCGTGGTACAACTGGAAACACCAAGAACGTCGCTTTTCAAGGACTCCTTTGTCTTTCGCACTGCATCATTGTGGAACTCACTCCCAGGACTCTGTTTCCCTCTAATTACAACCTACAACTATTTAAGAACCTTGTCAATCAACATCTTCGCACACACACCGTTCGTCGAGTGCCATAGGATCTCCCTTTAGTGTGTATGCCATTACCATATAAAAAAAAGTTGTGTCATGATTTTTAATGGGTGGGTTATGTTGTTGGGGCTTTGAGCTGTCTTTTCTTCTGCAATTTTTTGTTTGCATAATTGTAAGTGACCCGTGACATCGTTGAGGGCGCATACCATGCCGCATCTTGTATTTTTATCTGTTAAGGCCATAACTGCTGTTTCCATGTTCAGCTCAGCTATTCTTTAAGTCTTGAATGGTATTTGGTCACTTAACGTAGATTTTGGACTTGAGGTAACCCCATAAAAATGTAGCGGGGTCAGATATGGAGGAATTAGATCATTTTCTAAAAGTTCGAGGTATCTTTCGTTAGTCAACTTTCAGTACAAAAAATGGGACTCAAAATTCGATTCTCAGCAACGCCAGCCCAAACATTAATTTTCTGAGGATGTTGAGTATTACATTCCATTCAGCGCACATTTTCTGTAGCCCAATGTTGACAATTTTGCCTATTTACCCTTTCATTCAAGCAAAACGTTGCTTCATCAGAAAACGCAATCATTTTTGAAAACTGCGGAACATTATTGCAGTTTCAGTAATTTCGTAAACCAATTAAACTTTGTAAGGATGACATTTATACGTTTTCATATATTTAATGACGAGTGTTTGGGATATTTGATTTTCCAAAGCAATAGGTTCGCCTTGTGGGCCTCTTCCTGAACCGATTATAATACATTTAGCTGCTAATAACCCTAGGCCGACCTTTTTTGTAATTGTCCCTAGCGTGACCCAAATACCTATATATTTTATCTATTTTGCCGACAGCAGATGGATATATTGGTCATCTACGAGGGTACAAAGGACACAGAATTCCATTTGGGTGCGCATGCTATTCCCATAACCAATCATCATTATTCGCTCTTTCACTTAGCCTTACCATTCCTTAAATTACAAGCTTATGTGGATAACTTTTGTTAGACAGTATGTTTTAAGAGAAGAGCAATGACTTAACTTAAAATGACTTAATTTAAGACTTTCATGATAATAAAGGACTCGTGTGTTAATAGACCTAAAATCATTATTCTCGAAAACAGTTAAATTCCGGAGTATGATTGAATTTCATGCGGAATTCAAAAATTAAGCAAAAAATAGGGGCTTCCATTTAAAAGAATAAAGTTACTAGTCATAACCTATTTCTGGATCATCCTGTAAACATAAAAAATTGACGGGTCCGAGCGTTTCTTACCTGAATTTTGAAGGAATTTGTTTCAACCTTTACATTTTCACTGTATACTTGAGATATTATCTCAGAAATAATGGCAAGCCAGCATGTAAACTAAATGAGCTTCTCAACGGACAATATCAACAAAGGTCGCATCAGGCTAAAAACCTGAGTGCAGTATCTACTCTACTTACCTTGCCGGGTATGTCTTGAATCATTTAGTTTAATGTTTCAAATTTGCGGTCGTTCATCATAAGAAAAACCGTCAGTGTGTATAATTAATTTTTTTTGTAAAATAGCAGTTCACAGTTCATTTAAAAACTCGCCCTGCTGTCGTTGAAATGTTCCCTGTGGGCTGATTATAAACAGCCCTTTAATTTTGGTCAATTTATCATTCAAATCAGTTAAATTAGTGAACATGCAAATCTCACATCAACCCGAAAAATGGCCTAAACGTCATTTCGAAAGCCCATTTATCAGTTCTGTTAATAATGCGATATTTCATAATTTACGTCCTAGAGAATTTGCCAAATATATTTTTATTTGTGAAGCGATGTAAAATTGTCGAATCCGAGTTAAATTGCATATTTGCCCCACAGCAAATTTTGAGCCAGTAGGCTTTTTGAGATGAATGAGCAGTTTCTATAAATAGGTAGGTACTACAGGTATTTGATGAAGTTCGAGAACGTAATAAATAATAACATACGAATAGAATTCGCAAAATTCGTGGATAATTAAGAATGTAGAGAAGTATAATTAAAATAAATATTGCTGAAACTTTATTCAAATAAATTCATTGAACACATTATGTGTGTCTGTTTGCATGTCTACAAGAATTGTGTACTTTTAATATACCTGAGTGAATAACGAAGTGTTTACATAAGAACGTGTGGGGAAGATGCGGGAAACTATTCTGCACATTTTATAACAACCTTCAAATAATAGCGTGTCCGATATGAATCCCCCACAACAATATGAAAAAAGTCCGAACAGAAAGTTTTTTTTTGCAGAAAGTAAATTTTCAAAGAATATCTAAAATTCAAGTTAATGCTTTTTAGCCTATAAACAGTTGCAATGTTAGATACTTTATTCATAATATGCCATGTCGGGTTGTCACACTCACACTTTACAACAAACATGCCAGACAAAATATCGGGGTGCGTTTCACATTTATCATCGAAAAACTATCCCTAATGGGGCTCGTGCACGCACAAACAACTGCGTGTGCCCATAAAAAAACCAGGGCGAAAAAACGCAGAAAAAACTATTCCGACCCTACAGATTTAAGTGTCATTATTAGTATTAACACGTAAAAAAATAGCCGGGTCTTGAAAAAACACATAGACAAAAGGGACGACGACCTTCTTGGCTATTTTACATGCTAAACTGGTTTGGTTTTCGGCGGTTCAAAGGGGCCGAATCGAGGGCGAGGGGGACGCTTTGTTTGGCGGCCGTCTCGGCCGGCACATCTGTGACCGATTGAGCTTTTTTTAGGCTAGTTTGGACGACTTAATGTCATGCTAAGATTTAGTGCTTTGCATGAGAAAGTTATGACGAATTTTGGAAGGTCCACATTTTCTTTAGACCGTAGGTACAAAAAAAAACTCATTCCCTTCTATATAATCTAACGGTTCTTTCGGATCTGTATGAAATACTGGCAATCAACACAATCACCTTCCACATCATCTCACTCGATTGGAAGTAGAATTCTTGGACCAAAAGTTTTTTCGGTAAAATTTCTATGTTTAGTGTCATTTATTTAAATTTTAGTTTTCCGTAAAACAATAAACTTAAAAAAGACATTTATTATTACACAGAACGCTGAAGTATTTTAAGTTAAAATGTGTGTTTTTTTTTAATTTGGAAGTACGTTACGAAATATTAATATTTCACGTTTGAACAGTCAATTTTGGCTTAAAAATTCCTTATTCACTATGTGCACGATCGATAAGAGGTCACTTTGGGTCGTTCTAACGCAGAAGAGTCCTGAGGATCGAAAAACTCAGCTGACAGTTCGATAGGGAATTTCTAGGAGAAAAACTCTCCAAATGCTTTTCTGTTAAAAAAAAATATGGTTTTTATTATTTTTTTTCTCAAAAAATAATTTATTTTTGAAAAGCTAGTCAAAAAAGTAATGTTTTTTTCATTAATAGGTATATTTTTGTTGATCATTATCAATATGGTTTTATCAAAAATAGCAGCACACTTAGTGCAACAACTGATTTTGTACGTTCCATTTCCCGTGCACTTCATAATAAGCACCTAGTCATAGCAGTATTTGTTGACCTACGAAAGGTCTTCGATGTTGTTAGGAAATAGGATTTAGGGGAAACATGTTTAACTTAATTGAAACTTCACTTGTTAGAAAGCAATATGTTAGGCTTGATGACACTGTTAGTGATATTCTTAAAAATGAATCTGGAGTCCCTCGGGACTCTGTCTTAGGACCATTACTTTACTCCCTGTCCTAAACCTAAGATGTGCCAACCTAAGGCACGCTATTTCACATTTGCTGATGTCACTGAGGGTTTGAATACCTATCTAAATTGACTTTACTCTAATAAATTGAAAGTAAATATTGAAAAAGCCTAATTTATGATGTTTAAACAAAAAAAATAAAAAAAAGCTAGACAAATAAGTATAAATATAAATTATATAGTTATAGTTGAAGTTAAGGATTTTAAATATTTAGCCCTAATAATAGATAATAACTTTAACTGGACTCAACATATCAAACACATCACGAATAAAATAACTCCCATGTTATCAATGCCAATAGTGTACAAGTGCAGAACCTACCTCTCTGATAAAGCAAAATATAGTATATATAATGCCTTCTTTCTCTCTAATTTAAGATATCTTATACCAGTATGGGGAACTTGTGTAAGGACTAACTTTAATTCAGTTCAAGTATTACAGAATAAAACTTTGAAAATAATTTTTTAACTATGATAGACTAAGCAAGTAATACGGACATATTGTATCCTCCTCCTCTGTCTTCTATCCTGTTCAGGATGTAGTGACACCATCAGAGTTTTATTATCTCTTTCCATTCATCTCTGTTTTGGGCGGACTGATCGGTTTCATCCAGATCCATGTTGAATATTTGTTTTGTTTGGTCTACCCATCTGGAGGACGATCTTCCGCGGTGGCATTTACGTTCGACTTTGCCTTCTATAATCAGTTTTTCCATTGCTTCTGTTCTCGGGACAATGTGACCAAGATACTGCAGGTACATGTGATTGATTTTCTTCAGCAGCCTAGTTTTTGGATTAAGTTCCTGTAGAACAGACTCGTTTGTGCGGTGTTCTAGCCAAGATACCCTTAAAATGTGCCTGTAGACCCACATTTCAAGAGCCTCTATTCAAAGTCCAGGTTTCGACGGCATAGGTAGCGATGGGAAAGATGAGGGCGTTGACCAGTTTTAGTTTGGTGTTCTTTGATATGGATCGGTCTTTCCAGATTTTTATGAGGTTGGTTGTCGCTGATTTCGCCATAGCCAGTCGACGGCGAATGTCTTTTTCACAGCCTCCGTTATTAAATTTGTGATGACTGTTGAATTTATCGATCACCTCATATCCTACGATGTCTGTTATATGTGGACAGTTGTTCTCTTGTCTATTTATGATCATGATTTTTGGTTTTGCGGTATTTATCCATACTGTTCACTAGTGGTTGACAATCTGTTCATAAATTCTAACAGTTCTGGCACGCTGGAAGCCATAACAAGGGTATCATCAGCATATCGCAGATTGCTTATTTTCCTACCCCCGACGGAGATACCTCCCTGCCAATCTTCCAAGACTTGCATGATGTGCTCACCATATATGTTAAAGAGCTTAGGAGATTGTATGCATCCTTGTCTGACTCCAGCGTGTGTTCTAAAGCTGGCTGAGTAAAAATGCTGTGTTGTCTTGGTACAGATTACGGATCAGCTCTATCAAATGTCTCGGAGTACCGATATTTTCCATTATTTGCCACAACAATTCCCATTTTATTTTGTCGAAAGTTGAAAGTCTTTTGGTAATCTATGAAACATAAATACATTGGCACGTTGAATTCTCTCGCTTTCTCAATAAGTTGCCTGACGTTGAGAATTTAGTTGCGCGTCCCTTTACCTGGTACGAAGCCTGCTTGCTTCTCCGCTATTTGCGGTAGTAGAAATTGCTTTAGACGTTCATGGATGATGTGTAAAAGTATTTTGCTTCCATGGGGTAATCAAGGAGACAGTTCTGTAGTTGCCGCAATCGAGTGGAGATCCCTTCTTGTGCAGGGGAATGACCGTTGACTCGCACCATTCTACTCTCCATTTTTTTGTAGTCCAGATCATATTGCACAATTTGTGTAGCTCATTTATGCCCTTGGAATTCATTGCTTTTAGCGTTTCTGCAGTTATTCTATCAGCGCCAGGTGCTTTCCTATTCCTATTCATTGCCTTCTTCACTTCCGATCGCAGGATATTTGGTTCCTCCGGCGATGCTATATCTTCGGATATCGATGTTCGATTGCCTCTATATAAATCTTGGCAGTAGTTCCTCCAGACCCTGGCGATGCCTTTGACGCTGTTGATGATAGCCCCATCCACGTCCCTGATTGTTTGGGTACGGGGTGTAAATTCTCTGGAAAGATATTTTACTTTGTCGATATGATTGTTCTTATCCGATCTAGAGGCCTTCCTAATTTCACTGCTTATGTTTTTTAGTTTCTCCCGATCAATTCCGTTGCTGCTAACCTTTAGTTCTCTTCATGGGCGAAGGTATTATCCGTCATCCAATGTTTTTTCTTGGTGTGTTTTGATTTGGGACGCTGTGCTATGGCGTTGTTTATCCAGTTCTTGATGTTTAACCAGTATTCATTAGGATTTCGTCCTGTTGAGGGAGGGTCCTGTTGTTCTTATGCATTCTTGAAAATGTTACAGTTCGTCACTTCACTCTTCCAATTCATATTAGACTTACGGTTGTTCCGGAATCTGATTTTGTAATTGGCCCATATGCCATATCTGGGCATTAGATAAAGAATTTATCCAACATTGTACATTTTAAAAGTTTTAGTTATCCTCGAGACCAGAGCTCTGGTTAGAGGAATTGTATTATCTATACCATGCAAAAATATATTTTGTTAAAAATAAAGAATTAAAAAAAAGCTTGACCGTAATCTATACTGAGAAACCAATTTGGTAACCATAACAAACAATCGTTAACTATAAATCACTCCTTTACTAAAATATGGCTTATTAAACAGTTATTTCACTCAACCAAATAAATTGGTTGAAATTAACAAATATATTTCAGTTTATAGAAATATATCGGTTATTAGTTACCGTCACCTTTATTAATACTTAGCGTGACATACTTTAGATAAGCCTATTATATTTACTATTAATGAACGATATTAATAATAAATATACATATATTATATATTATGAATAAGTGCGGCTAACTTTAAATATTTATTAATTAATAAATAGAAAAAAATTATTTGTAGTTAAGAAAATCTTTTTAATTAATGTTGTTATTATTATCTTGATTATAAATTATTAAATTTGTTGGTATAAAGAAGTTTTCTTGTTGCTATTAAACTAAAGATACATTTATTTATACATACTTTAGTACTTTATTTTAAGAAATGATAGGTAACGTAAAATGTTCCATAAAACAGGCTCCTTAACATTATAAAATAAGGGTAAGTAATTAACACGTTTATACATACTGAGTGATACATCGGTATGGGGAAATTTCATTAATCATACAAATTTTAAAGGGGCCAATTATTGCCTCCTAAAGTTATTTTAGAGGAAAATGTTAAATACATTTTTGTAAGAGCACCAAAAATTACACCCGTTCACAAAATTCAAAACTTTTTTTTTATTAGACTAGAAGAGATTTTTCAAAATTTATTTTAGAAAAATTGACATACTCATTTTTAATGTAATTTGAAATCTCTGATGTTTTTATTTCAATTTTGAATTTATTTTGGGAATATTTCTTAACGTATAAAGAAAAAGCTCCAAATCTAGGCTGTAGACTTTGGTTTGAGAATTCGCTTGGTGAAATCTGCAAGTACTGGAGAGCAACTAAAATGAACGCAGATTGTGGAGACAAAGATTAAAAAAAGCCGTCCCGATTAAATATTTTTCAAAATACAGTAAAATCGTTGCCATTGAAACGTCTTAGTAGATCTTACAAAAATTCATCCTAGAAGGTTGAATTCTGCACCTACCAAATTATCTGGAGAGAAGTACTCTGGTTTGCAAAGCCTATGGGCGGAAGAAATTCCTGCAGATTAGAACAAAATAATTTGTATCGTTCTCTATCACCTAATCCCTAATATTACTGATTTGGTTATAAGTGTTTTTGCTTTTGTTTTTTTCAAAGCATGCTATTTATTTTTCGTAGTTATAAGAATTTCTTGCCTTGCTTTGTGTCGCGATATTCAAGATTTGACTATTTATATTTCTTGACTTTTCCTTTGTTGGCCTTTTCAAGATGGTCTTTATCTTAGTTGTATTAACGATTTTTTATTTTCTCGATATCATACTTTTTGAAGGTCTAAACAGTTTTGTCTTGCGTTTTCAGCAAAACATGACTTTTTTTCGATAATCTCTTATATGCCAAGTAGTTTTATTTCCTTGACCTGTCCTTCTAATGGGCGCAAAACCTTCACTTCAGCTTAGAAGGAACTGAGAGTAAACAATCTCAAATTGAAAGAAAAATTTTAAGTTTGAGAATTTAAAATTAGAAATTGAATGAGTTTACGTATGTCGATGCGTAGACTAGAACGAGTTGTCGCCGAGCGTATAAATTAGGACCTAGCTCAAATGTCTGAGAGTAGGGGTGGGTTTATTTATTTAAGGCGCCACGGGCTTGTAGACAGCACAAGCGAGAAATAAATAAACCCACCCCTACTCTCTGACTTTTGAGCTAGGGCCAAATTTATACGCTCGGCGACAACGAAATGTTTGAATAAAAAAAATATAACAAAGGCCACAATATAAATTAAGAATAACGCAAAGTCTACTAGGCCGTATCAACAATAGTAGTCATCTGATCTACGGGTATCTAACATAGGCCAGAAATCGTGAAAAATTGAGAATAATAATAAAAACTAGTTCCACCTACAACATTATTGCGTCAGTCAATTAAAAGTTTAAAATTTAATCCAAAATCTGATGGTTCTAGATCAAACGGATTTAACTGAATTTTAGAATTCGATTAAATAAAACCGAGCGTCTTAGGCTAGACAAAATTGGCCTAATATTCAAAGTTCATTTGATAGAAAATAAGAATGAAATAAAGGTTACCTCAGTTAAGGAGAAAAAAATTAAAAAGTTAATCTTGGTTCGATAACAAAGCAAAAAAATAATTAGAGTCCGTAACTTAATTGCACGCAATTGTCACATAATATATAGAAAAAAATAGAAATTTCTAACTTGATTGATGAGTAGCTCCTCAGGGAGCTTCCAGAAAAGAACTGCTCACGGTAGAAAGAAGACTTCCTTGACAGGCGAAGGACTGCAAGACTCTATATAGATAGTACCGCTAGACAGGCGTAGCCAAGAAAAACCCTGTCGTTAGCGATGCTCGTTTAGTAGATCTGTCGATAGGAATAGACCCAACGGTAGGACCCTGTGTAGGGGTAGCCAGTTGCTTGTCGCTAGCTAGCTTTACAGTTGGGCGAGAAGGCCTCTCGCTAAAGCAGCATTCAAATCCCACAAGGGGCAGTTTCAGACACCAACACTTAAGAAAAGATAAGGCACAGGTATAGACTGAAACTATTAAAAATAGCCCGGTTGGAAAATCCCTTCAAAGGTAAAATCAAAAATTGATTCCAACCGGTACCCAAAAGAACTGCTTGACTCCTAGAAAGGTCGACGTAGAGGGTCACGCCAGTAACTCGGGAACTCGAGGAGCAGGCCACGCGAGAATCCCTACATCGAATAACTGGCTCCACCAATGAATGCATGGCATGACAAGTCACATGTTCCTCTCAATAATTGATCCAAGGGAATTAGACGACGGAAACCTGGGATTTTGATGTATAGGCATCTACCAAAAAAAACTACTCAGAGTAGCCAACAGGGCATTGTCATTAAGCCACTCCAACTAATAGAATTTCCTAATTATTCCGAGGCAATTAAGTAACTGCGCGCTATGCCCAACCCGACAACCAATCTAAAACAGTATGCGCTACGAAAGCCGGACGGCATCTACGAGGGTTTTTCGCTAATAAATATAATTGCGCTCGAAACCATAAGGAACAGCAACAAGTTCTAAGGCTATTTGCGCCTCGACACCAAATCCTCGATAGCCAAATCGGCCAGTGACAGACTTTCACAAATAAATAATAAAAATGTTTATTTTACCTTATTTACCCGAAACACTTTTTACCTACATATCAAAACAGTAGTATCTCAAGTCATCGTAAATATTTTTTCTCGCAAATCGCCGTCTCTCAAATTTTGTCAATAATCAGGAAAAATATCCATACCATTTAATGGTTACTGAGAGTTAATAATATACATATTTTTTCTTCGAATGGCACAGAAATACTTGCGTTTAAATACATTTTCAGTCCCATTTTTCCAATCGAAACTACCCATAAATCTTGAAATTGTTCTCCTGTAAAACAGCAGAAAATGAATATTGTAAAAGAACAACCGGCAACCCACTTCCGAAAGGCAAAAATTAAATTCGGTATGTTAAAACCAATTCAGTTGTCATTAACTACAATGAAAGCTGTTTTTAGTAAGATTGCCAATTTGCGATTTCAGTATTGGTCAACTGTGTGGAGTTTGGAACCTCCGGCAAAATGCACTAAATCAGAATTTTATCCACAATACCGAAACCGAATTTATATACCATATAATCCTCAGTATATTAGAGGACTCCAAAAAGTTTTTAAGGAAGTAGGTTTAAAATTAGTATACCAAACTCAGTTTAACATTAAGAACTTGTTAGGTGGTCCAAGAGACAAAACTGAAATATTGGAAAAAGTGGAATTTATGAAATTGGATGCATGGATTGCAACCAAAAATATGTTGGGCAAACTAGAAGATCTACATAAATGGGATTCAAACAACATATAGCCCATTTAAAGTATGATAGAACAGAAAAATCAAGTGTTGCCGAGCATGCTTTTGATAATAATCATAGAATATCAATTAAAAATTTTAAATTAATTCATAATATTACTGATAGGAAATTATTAAATGCATACGAAAGTAGGGAAATTTTTTGAATGTAAGGATAGTTTAAGTAGAGATAGAGGGCATATTCGTATAGTCCATTGTATTGGTTGATCGAGCGTTACTAGTAGGATTCCAGGATTGGTTCTTTTTGCTTAATTAAGCAAACAGTTAGTATAAAATAGAATAAGGTAGATTTTAAGTTTAGTTTTAATCATCTCCTGCTCCTGATGAGGTAACATGGTTAGCGAAACACGCGTCGAGTGCATAAATTCTGTATTGGTCAACATAAAAGCCTTAGGTTGGGGGCAATAAATTTCTTATTTAAGACTTTTTAAGTGAGGTGCAATTTAATATGGACTCCACTCCAAATTCCTACGTGCAATTTCTTAGAACTACCCCCATAAATAATAGTAGGGAGAGTAGCTCGTCAGAATAAGTTAATTTGCTTCCAGACTAAGACGTTTCGCACTTCCGGTCTATATGTAATAAATAGAATGTTTTCAAGTTGCGATTTATTTAAATTGTTATGCATCATTCCATCGCCTATTATGGCAACTATAATACATATAACAAACGATGGCTGGAACGTCGGGGTTTCCCTTGTCGAAAAATGGGGCGTGAATGGAAACTGACGATGACGGTGCGACTTTTGATAATGGAAGAAACAAGGGTCGCGTCTACTCTCATCCATCACGAGGGATGAGGGCTGTCAAGCTTCAGTCGAGAAGTGCAACAACGCCTGATGCATTGCGGTAGGCGGGGGTCGATATTAGGAAGTTAATTGCTCGGCTTGCGTCACGAGTGGATAATAAAGTGTTATGAGTTTATTAATGGATTTACGAGTGGATTTACGGCGTCGATACCGCTGCAAAGTTTATCTCGAATATTAAGCACCTGATCACTGCTCAATATATATTATTAATTAAAAAAAATGTATGTCGCCATAAAACGTAAGATGATAATTGTTTTTCCTATATTACTAGCATAACTCTGTTCAACAATATGCAATCCTATATTTCTAATGTTTTTTAATATATTTTTATGTATAAGTGTTTTTCATTTAATAATTTAAACAACGAATAATTTGTTCATTTGTTTTGATTAATTTTTTTCTTTTAAGTTGTGCGTCGATTTTTATATTTTCTTTTCTCAAGTTGTAGGCGCTTTCATCATTATTATTATCTAATATTGATTTTGCAACACCCTTTAATGAATTTGGTGTTATACTGTGCAGAACCAAAAGTTAGCTACATTTTGCCTTAAATTTCTGAACACTATGTGGAAGAATTTTAGACAAAATAATGGGTCTTCATTTCTTAACATTTCTTTTTTTTATTGATATCAAAAGTAAACACAAATTCTTAAAGGGAACACAATACAATTTACAACAATAACAAAAATTAAAAACACCACAAATAACATATACATAAACAAACCATTACTAATATCGTGTATTGCCTCCTCGTGCTCTAATAACTGCTGTCATGCGACGTGGTAAGGATTAAATACAATTGGCAATTGCCCTTCCTCAAGGGGAATCCCACACTTCCCACTTTTCAAAAAAGATAGATTCAAAGTTCCAGAATGGTTTCTGGTTGTCTGTTGCTATCTAGCCTCCCTAGCGTATCCCACACATGCTCAATCGGGTTTTAATCAGGACTAGGTGCAGGCCAGTCTAATCCTTGAATGCCCATTTCATCCAGATAATCGTTCACAACTCTTGCGATATGCGGTTAATTCTTCCAAAGAGTATTAAAAAATTTAGGGCAAATACAAAATGGACTCCTGAAGTAACAAAAGAAGTTGAAAAAAGAAAAAAATATTATAAAGCATGCAGAATGGAATATAATCCCATATTCATCAAAACAACACAAAGTGGTCCTAAACCATGTGCTCCATCTAAATGGTTTGTCATTATTAAGAAAAATCCTCTCCTTTGTCCAATTGGATTGTTTTCCTTGCGAAAATCAAGACGAGAAAGGATTGAAAATGATCATTTATTTTTAATGGTCAATTCGTTTTAGAAAACTGGAAGTCGATGGTAGAAAAATAGTCTGTTGGGTGAAATGAAATAGCAAAATGGACTATTGAAGAAGCAAAGGAATTGGAAGTAGACGTTGAAAAAAGATAAAATACTGAAAAGCAGGCAGAACAGAATTTATATTCTATCAAAACAACAAAAGGTGGCTCTAAACCTTGTGCTTCATCTAAATAGTTTGTCATTAATGAGACAAATTCTGTCCTCTGCCCAATTGGATTGTTTTCCCTGCCAAAATCAAGACGAGAAGGAATAGAAAATGATTATTTATTTATAACAGTTAATTCGTTTTTGGAGAACTGGAAGTCGATAGTATAATAACAGTCCTGTTGGGCGAAATGAAATGACAAAATGGACTTGTTAACAAGCAAAAGAAGTGAGATTAGACGTTCAAAATGACAAAAATAGCGCAAATTCTTTTCTTTTACGCATTTAGCGGCTGCGACACGACGTCATCTCTTTTCAGTTAGAGCAAGCTCAAATTTCTTGATGTGTGGCAGAAAACCCTAATCTTGATGAAGTTGTAAAAGTGTTTAAAGAAAAGATGCCGACTAAGAAGTTATAGCTAAAGCTAGAGAATACTTCCTTCTCACATTTTGCGGCTGTAATAAAAAGATTTTATAAATCTGAAGATTTATAGGCACCTATGCTTCAGAAAATCAGCATACAGGATTAAATTTTAACATTGCGTCGCTGCCTCGTACAGAAGCAACAGCAAGACAACATTCTTTAGGAACGTATCATCAGGTACACCAATGGATTGATAACGAAAAACCTGCAGATCAATGGAGTTGGAAGAAGAACAAAAATAGTCTTGCCCCTGTGACTACACTCCAAGCCCCTGTTCTAGAAGTTCTTCTTCGACTAATTTCTTGTAAATGCAAAAAGAAAGTCGGGGAGCATATGGGTGTAGAAAAGCAGTGCTCAACTGTTCTATAATTTGCTCACTCAAACTGTGCCAATAAATGTAATAACATGCCTCAAGTTTTGGAAGATAGTGATGAAGAAGAAGACACTGCTATAATCTCAGAACCACTGCTTAATTAAATTGATGCGGAAAGTAGAGAAGAATCTATTGTCCATTGATCTCGTACGACTTTGAGAGTTTATTACCTTCAACTAGCAGAAACATAGATGAAGGTGATGGTCCCTCAGAATTATCAAAGCGACAGAAATTAGTGTAATTTTCACTTAGCAACTAATATAATATGGATTAGGCCTACTGAGAAAGCCACGGAGTATACCCTGGTGCGGAAATGGGTACTACTTTTCACTGCATGTTAAATGGTGACCTTTTTTAAGGCCTGTTCATTTGGCTTTGCTCAACCTGCTCGGAAAATCAAAGAAATCAGCGTGGAGCAGAAGGCGAAATGTCATAACTGCACTCCAAGCAGATATTTCCTGCTCGGATGACTTCCTAGCTTGCTACCCCAAATGAACGCGCTTTTTGTTAAGACAGCACGTTGATAGGATATTTTATATATAGAGATATTTTTCTCAAAAAAGACCATGATGCCTGATGCCTTTCAAAACTTAAAAAGTGGGGCAATATTATTATTTTATATTCCGCAGTTTTTGTTGATTATCTGTCGTCTTTCTGCTATTGCTCTAACTGCTCCACCTCAAGACTAGGTGCAAGTAGAGCATGATCTAACTGATCTCGAGCACAGTGCTCCAGCCTAAGCGAGCAAAAAAATATCGGCTGCTCGAGCCAAATGAACATCAATCACCTGCTCCAAGCCGCTTAGAGTAGCGAGAGCAGACCAAATGAACAGGCCTTTAGTCTCTTGTCTAAAATAGGTCAGTATATGGACAAAATGATAAGGGCCAATTTTGTAGAGAAAATTGTGTAGTTTAATTATTTACTACATAGCCATTTTTACTGTAAAAACAATGAGTAACGAGATATCTGGAAAAATCTCTTTTTCCGAATTTATTACAATATGGCGGCAAAGATACGAGGTGGCAAAATACATAATCAGAAATACCAGTGCATAAAATCGCCAAATATCAACTGCTTTTTCATTCTGTTATATATTTATGCTTTACGCTTCCGGACTCAATGTTTGAGCGCTTCATCTTCTACCGAAAAAAAGATAAATAGAAGATTAGACAGAGGCGTCGAGAGGAACGATGTGTTGGTTTGCACTTGACAAAATATTAAAGCCAGAAAAGCTATGATCTGGTCCATCAAACTGATAATTTGGTAGACTTTACTAGAATCTTTGGACTCTGCCTTTACTTTGTTTTCTTTTTTAATGTTGACTATATTGAAACACTAGACTTATAATTAATATAATAAAAGTAGGGGAATTTCTTCTATGAACCATATAAACTGCTGACAAGCCAAATATGAGTAATTAGAATGGACTGGATGATGACAGACAAATATTAATAAATGAAATACATTATTTTCCAGCCATTCCTTGTGTTGTTTAAAGTCCTTGATATATAACTCGAAATTCTTCGTTCACAGCGATTTCATTTACACTTTATCCCGTGCACTTCCCATCTGTTATCGTCTATCTGAAAGCGGCTCTGCCTTTGCAAATTGAAACATTTCCATTTCGATGCAGGAAACGTTAAAATGCCAAGTGAAAATACGCGTCGGAATGCGGTTTTCCCTGCCAAACACAATATAGTGTTAAAATAGTTGCCGCCATCGCATACATTGCCACTTAATTTATTTTGTTTCGATTTTATTGTTAAAACCGACCATTCAATAACTAAGACAAATATTTAGACGCCTCCACTTAATTATCGGGAAAAAATATATTATTTTCTTGATACTAGGACTAGGGAGTACAAACTCGATTATATCGGTGCAGGGTATTTGGTCTAAAATATACAGGGTAGCATAATTTAAAAAATTTATCGTATTATTAATTTTAGTTATATATTCGTAACTATATATATTATGGTGCAAGTAGGATATTAGAATTTTTAATGTAAAGATTTTTAGAAAAAATGTTAAATATTTTTTTTATTAATTATATTTTCGGACTTGTGTTTCTTGGTTTTTTTGGTCACACACAAAATGAGTCAAGCTCTAAATGTTTTGCTTCTTTCTAGCTATAGGCATTGACCTGATATTTACAGGGTGGCCAAATAAGCGTGCAAAGTATCTCGGAAACTGCTCATTGTAGAGGTAAACATTTTTATAACCAAAGTGGCCAAGAAAAAATCCTGGACATTATTTTCCACTGACCACTAGAAGGCGTAACCTCCACCTCGAATTAAAAAAATGATATTTTTCGTTGCGGAAAATATGCAAGTAACTAAATTTTTAAGACGTTATTTTAGTCCGTTATCTAGTTATGTCTAATGGTTCATTCACCGTAAAGAATGGTATACAAATAAACATACCTACATTTTTGCAACAGTTTTTTTTTCATACGTGTTAGGGGATTGAAGGAAATTGATATTACACATTTTGAAAAGAAAGATAATTCCGGGTATATTCAAGAATTGATTTAGAAATTTAATTGGAACTTGGAATAATAAATCTTAATCATTGGCGAATTCAAACAGTGACTGATATTATAGGTGCCTGATATATATTTTTTATTTTAAATTGGCTCTTGTGATACGCATTTCAATAATCTGCTGCAATTTATTCAGCACTAAAAGGCATTGATGTGTTAATTTACACACGTTGTCTGTTATTTGCAAGTATCATGCCGTATTTTACATTGTT
>JAEQML010064040.1:0-22442 GCA_016904865.1 Pissodes strobi | reverse complement strand
GTTTCCAGAACAATGGATGGGAAGGAGAGGAGCCATTGAGTGTCTCCCCCTTCCTCCGGATTTATCTCCTTTAATTTTTTTTTGAGGTCACTTAAAAACTAATCCCAACCAACATCTCTGGAAAACCTAGAACAGCGAATAATTGATGACTGTCGTCAAATCACCTCACGGATGCTTCACAACCTACGTACAATGTTCCAAACAATGCCATTGTATGAAGGTCGTAGATGGGCATTTTCAGCATTGGTCCGGTGACTAGTAACTGTAAGTTTTTTTTTTACTAACCAACATGACCCCAGAATTGCTTTATTTTCCCAAAAGATATCAACTAAAGCTGTGTCCCAATTGGATAAACATAATTTTTGGTCACTCTGTATAAGTGCATAGAAAAAACGGTTGAAGACGGGAAAAACTATTTACACTTTCCCAATTTAGCTTTTAAATGGCTATCGCATGGTACCAACTACAGATGATACCATTAGTACCATCTTGGTACTATCCTCGACAGAAAAGTGCCAATAGTTTATTCCATCTCCAACTGTTTTCCCTCTGTGCCTATTCGAGTTAACCCAAAGCACAGAAGAAAAAACAATTTGTTTCTACCTCCTAAACTAATAACTTTACGGATAGAGTATGATACGCCAATTAGAATTTTTAAAGTAAGTAAGAAAGTAAGTAATCTGAATCAACATATTTTCTTTCTTTCTTTCTAGCCTGTCCACTGCTGGACATAGGCCTCCTCCATCATCCTCCATCGGTTTCTGTCTTGAGCCGTCAGGATCCAGTTTCTTCCAGCCATCCTCTGCATGTCATCACGCCATCTTGCTTGTGGTCTTCCAATGTTTCTTTTTGACTCACGTGGCCTCCATTCCATTGTCTCTGGCCACATGACCTGCCCAGAGCCACTTCAACCCTGTCGCCCGTACCACTACATCATCGACTCGTGTTCTTTGGCGGATGTCTTTATTTCGCACCCGATCTCTGAGGTTAATACCAAGCATTGCTCTTTCCATGGCGAGTTGGCAGATCCTCAACTTATTAGCACTTGCGCGTGTCATAGTGTTTGTCTCGAAACCGTAGGTCGCTACTGGCAGCATGCATACGTTTTAGACTAATCGGGATATCCTGCTAGAGGAAGCCGCCCAGGTGAGACCCGTTCGGCGATTTATTTCAGCTGCCGAGCTTATTGGTATGGCTGAAATAGTTATATTCGTTCACCACTTCGAGATGCTGATTTTCAACAGTTATGTCGATATTATCTGTGCTCATAATTTTAGTTTTCCGGATATTCATTGTCGTATTGCTTTGGATGATTGTTGCACTTCTTTTATCATAGTGGATAATTCTTTAGAATTATTACCGGTGAGCACGATGTCGTCGGCAAATCTTAGATGGCTCAGGTGTTTTCCATCGATTGAGATGCCCTTATCCAGCCATGGCAGCTTTTTAAATATGTCCTCTAGAGCCAATGTAAATAGCTTAGGGGAGATCGTGTCCCCCTGTCTGACTCCCCTATTTATTGAAATTTTGTCGGTGGTCCCTTCATCGGCGATCCTTACTTGCATTGTGGCATTTCCATACACATGACCTATTATTCTGGTGTATCTAGAATCGATCCTCGCATTATGCATCGCCCTCAACATAGCCCATGTCTCAACAGAGTCAAACGCCTTGTGGTAATCGACAAATGGCAGATGCAAAGGAATGTTGTATTCTATGCACTTCTCGATCAATGTTCGTACACACTGTATGTGATCAATCGTGCTGAAGCCCGTTCGAGAACCTGCTTGCTCAATTGGCTGGTAAAACTCAAACTTAGTGTTTAATCTGTTTGTAAGTAATTTCGTAAGCGTAGACAGCGAGCTAATAGGGCGGTAATTATCTAGGTTAGTGTCGTCTCCCTTCTGGAATAGAATAATGACTTCAGCGTTTTGCCAGGCTTCCGGGATTTTTTCTTCTTCGAGACATTTAGTTAATAGTATTTAATAGAGAATGGCCTCTTCCAATGTCTTTCCTCCGATTTTAAGCATTTCGCTCGTAATTCCATCCTCTCCTGGGGCCTTTCCGTTTGTCAGCTGTCCTATTGCGTTTCTTAGTTCATTTGTATTTATTTCAGGTAGTTCTTCGGATCCAACATTTATGACGGGGACAGAATAATTAGCGATAACCAATACGACTTTCGCAAATAGAGTTCAAGAGGAGATATTATATTGGCCTATGTCACTCATATACGGAGTAGGGCCATTGAGAACTACGTAGAATCTCGAGAGATTGCGTTGGATATTTCGAAGATGTTCGACAGAGTTTGGCATGATTGATTGCTCAACAAACTGTTGTCCTTCGGTCTGCCAGCCTCTCTCTGCAGCTGGCTTGCCAGTTTCCTTAAGAGCAATATCTGCATGCTGCAGTTGATGGACATAGACAGAGATATTCATCATTAACGCGGGTGTGCCTTTGCAAGAAAGCCAATACGGCGGACCCTGGCATCATTATGGCAGGATTGAGCATTCCTTCATCCTCGTTAATCGGTCTACTGTGTGTCTCGATCAACAGCGATATGACATGACCACGTTGCTAACATCGCAAAATCAGCTTCGCAGAAGCTTGTTGTGCTATTTCACAACAAAAAACTGTATACACCGCAGCAGCTGCTCCTGCTCTACAAAGCGCAAATAAGACATCTCACATATCTGGGGTGCCGCACCACAGCACACCGTGAAGCTGGTGGTTTCTATTCAGAAGAGAGCTGCGCCTCTCGTCGGCGATCCGGAATTGACCCGGGATCTGGATAGTCTGGAATATCGCAGACATGTGGCTGGTTTTCAGCTATTTTAATGGCAGATGTTTACAGGATTTGGCCCGCTTCATCCGGCCCCCAGCAACACCTGTCAGACAGTCACGACAGACCGCAAGAGAGCACCCGTTCGTCGTGCAAGTGAAAACTCCTAAAACATCGCTTTACAAGGGCTCCTTTGTTGAGCGCATCACTGTAGAACTCACTCCCAGAACACCTTTTTTCCCCTAATTACAACCTACAGCTATTCAAGATCTTCGCAAAAATACCATCGACTGCCATAGGATCTCCCTTTAATGTCTGTGCCACTGCCGTTAAAAAAATGCAACACCGCGTATCAGCAGCTCTGTCCTAAAAAGACCATCATTAACATTTGCCGGCGAAGTAGAGCCCCCCCCAGAGCCCCCCGATTCTTAAGTGTCCGATATGCTTCACCTAATCTATAAATTAGTTATTAATAATAACTATTGTTTCCATATTTTGTATTAAACATGTCCGGCACTGACGAGCATAAAATCTTTAAATTCCACAAGGTTATTTGTGTTTCGACAACTCGAATTCCCGATACCAAAAATTCATCACGTGCGTCAGTAATGGAGGGATAAATGGACAACATAATTATACCATATGTATACTTAAGTAATAAGCACCCACGGACTTATATATGTAAATATTTAAAAACTTCTTCTTTACAACACGGCATTTTCGGATCTTAAATCAGTTCGTTTTGCATCTTCCACCTTCAATGTATGCAAATTTTATTATATTACTTGAAATTTATCATTTTATGTTTTAAGTATAACCAAAGTTTACAGAATAAATATTCTGTAAGCTTTGGTATAACCAGCTATGCCAAGTAGTATTATTTACGGCGCGACGTTTGAACAGTACTAACAGTAGTCGTACATTATTGGTCTGGTTAAAATCATAGAATCACGGCACTTCTGGGCTCAGGTTCAGATATAATTATTCAAAGTAACGTATATAGCTTTTACTTAAAATTGACATTTCGTGTGTGATATCAACCAAAACTTAACCGCTACATATTTCTTTTCTTTGCTAACATTTACCACTATCAATTGCATGCATATTTTCAATAAACAAGGAATATGTACTAACATACTTTCAGCTATTTGTTTTATGTAAAAGCTACGTAAATCTGTTTTAAATGAGCTAATTGATGTTCCTGCGATATAATATAAATTTTGTCGAATGGAAAATTATATGGCAATGTTTGCCCAACATGTAACAAACATATGCATTTATGGAAACTCTAAATCATCAAGGTCACTTAGTGTTTTAATACCTGCACTTCCATAGCTCTGCAACATACCTGAAACAAAAGAAAAATGGTCAATTTATTACTACTTCAAGATACAAAATAATATTTGCTAATAAAAATATATATATTTTGGACATTTAAATTGATAAGGCGCATTTTTTTGTGGCTAGTATTCGTAAGGGACAGACATCAAAATTAACATAGGGTACCTGATTAGATTCGAAAAAAAATTGTTTAAAAACATGTTGTGCCCGCCGAGGTGATGGAAAATACTTGTTAGGGTCACATAGGTACTCTATAAGTGTCATCATCATCATTCGATATACCGGTAATTGTTTTTAAATTTTTAATTTTACAAGCCTTTTATACAGTATTTTTCAGAACGAAAACTTTTTTTATTAAATTATGGTTCTACATCATTTGACAACGCACACAGGCGAATTTCGGGCAAAAGTTGATCAATAATTGAAAATCTCAACTTCAAAATTATGGGCCTAACCAATTACAATTTTATTATCTTGTTACCTGGGCATTATAATCTAGCACACTTTTATTTATGTTATTGACGCTCTGACAAATATTTTAGTTCAAAGTTCACGTTCCTGAGAATTGTGTCAATTGTAATAAAGAGTTATTGTGAAAATTTTGAAAAACCGTCATGGAGTCCATTGCTGGTGGTAAGTAGAATCTTAAAATTTTCATTGAATTAAATATCTACGGAATTTTTTGAATGCAGATTTTTTTAAAAAATTTACATTCACATAATTCATAAAAATATCTACTTTTTCTTTCTCTGGAGAAAAAGTATATTTCCCCGCGTTATCCCACGTTTAAATTAGCTTAGAACCTTTATTTGAAATGTCCTTTGAAAGATCCATCCGTAACTTTCTACGATAATTTGCGATCTTGTCGATAAATAAATTAAAAAAAATGTTTAAATTTATTTTTACGTGAAATAATCATATCGGGTAAAAACACAAAATAAAATTTTTAATATCCTTAACGATATTAAACCCATTTTTATGAATCAAAAGCAGTTTTATAGGCAACAAATTAAGCTTTTAAAAAGTTTATCCGTCATTTTAAAATCAAAGATTGCGGACATAAATTATCCAAAATGGCGGCTTCTCATTAATTTTTTTTTTTTTTTTCAGTTAAAATGGGGGTCGAGTAATACCTCATTTTAATAGATATCTTCATGCTTAAAATCAATCCCCAAATTTAAAGAAAGCAATTTCAAAATGGAGACGTTTATTAAACTTACTATAAATTTAGCAGAAATATTACAGTTTATAAGAAGATGTTGGTAAAAATAGTTTAAAATTGGCATTTTGTTTTTTTTTTTAATAAAAAATAGGATCGAGTAAATACCTAACCTTAAAGGTATTTTCATGCTCAAAAGCGAACTTTTTCAAATTGGCGACCTATATTAAAATGGTTGTTTTACGACTTGAAGTGATTGACTTATAGGGGAAAGCCCTGTATTAAAATTTGCTACTACTGTAATGCTTAATCTACTAATATGGCTAAATAAAAAAAATCTTTCAGAATCTGCAGCGAAATCTGCATTATTTAAAAGAAGCCAACTAGTTACATGGTTAAAAGTTTGTCAATCCAAAGACAAGAAGAAGCAGTGCCAGTATTTAGCAGGAAAAGTTTCATCTGCCATGAAAGCCAAAAATTTGTCTGTGAACTCCTATAAAGGCTTAAATAAATTTCTTGAAAAATACGGCATAAAGTGGTCAGCAGCATTTAGAAATAAAACTGCATTTGAAAATAGAAATTCTGACTGGCTGAATATCGAGTTAGAGCTTTTTTCTGCAACAATTCAACCTTCCAAAACGCCAATGTCGAATAGAGGGAGACCATCCACTGAATTTTTTGTTTCAAGCGATCGAACAAAAAGGAGGAAAACTGAACAGCTGCGGTCAGAACTAAGCCCTGAAGAGCTGACCTATGCTGCTCAAATGCGATTCAGGTCTGAAGGCAAGCTGAATGCAGCAGAGGTGTTAAAAAATGTTGCATTTTCAACACCCACTCGTGCAACAAAATACAAAGAAGCTCTTAAAAAAGAAAGCGATGTACCGTTTTCGCCAGACGAAGCTTTGTCACTCTTTGTAGAAGCTAAACTGACAAAGTTCCAATATAATTTAATAAGAAATTCCGCAAAAAGTCACAAATCAACGCTTTATCCAAATTATGAATCCATCACTGCCGCAAAAAAAGGTGCTACCCGGAAAACGTAACTATTTCAGAAGACATTGCTGAAGTGCCCCTTCAGAATTTATTAGATCATACCGCATTAAGGCTATGCGAAAGGAAGTTTTAAATTCTGTAAGAGCTGAAGAATGTAACAATTTACATTTAATTTCTAAATGGGGATGTGACGGAAGTTCTGGAATGAGTCAGTATAAACAGCAGTTTTCAGATTCCGATGTTTCGGATGCCAATATATTTTTTACATCAATGGTCCCAGTTCAGTTAATTAACGGTGATCCTGACTGAAAAAAAGTTGGTTATCTGGCAAAATCCTAGAACTTCCTCTACCCGATTTTGTAGACCTATTCGGATTCAATTTAAACACGAAACAGCGGAGCTTTCAGTGATAAAAAAGCAGTATATTGATCAGCAAATATAATTTTTACAACCAACAAAGTTTAATATTCAGTTAGGTGATGTGTTTGTAAAACATACTCTATATTTTACCATGATAGATGGGAAAGTATGCAATGCTGTCACTGAAAATTCGTCCACGCAGAGGTGTTATATTTGCAGGTTGACATCTAAAGATTTTAATAAAATTGATAAGGTTTTAAAACAAGAGATTACAGACGATCCTAGATATCAGTTTGGTTTGTCATCATTACACGCTTGGATTCGTTTTTTTTGAATGTTTGCTGCACCTTTCCTACATAATGGAATTTAAACAATGGCAAGTCCGAGGCACAGAAAACAAAGAAAATCTCGCAAATACTAAAAAACGAATCCAAGAATTATTTTTAAAAGAAATGGGACTAGTTGTCGATAGACCAAAACCAGGATTTGGGAGCAGTAATGACGGCAATACTGCTCGGCGTTTTTTTGAAAATCCTTCCCAAGCTTCGGAAATTACAGGTGTCCACATAGAGCTGATATCTAGATTTAGAATAATATTGTTAACAATTTCCAGTGGTTATCACATAAAAATTGATAGTTTTAGGGATTACTGTCATGATACAGCAAAAAGATTAGTTGAACTGTATCCATGGTACAATATGCCAACATCCGTGCATAAAATCCTTATCCACAGCTCCGCAATTATATCTTATTTCATGATTCCAATTGGGCAACTTGGTGAGGCCGCCCAAGAATCACGACACAAGGATATCAAAAAATACAGAGAATTTCATTCTAGAAAATTTTCTAGGAAGCAAAATATGGAGGATATATTCCACAACCTTTTGGTCTCATCAGATACTTTAATCTCTGGCATGAGAAAATTATCTACCAAAAAACTCAAGAAATATCCTCCAGAAGTTTTGACATTTTTTGACGAACCAGTATTATTCGAAAAAAAGAGTGAACGCGATAGTGATCTGGAAAGTATTGTGGATGAGGACGACTAGAATTACTTACGTTGTAAATTATGGTTATTACTAATTAATAATATACAAGGTGATTCACGGTCGATGACACCTTAGAAGTTCTGGAGAACGGCAACAGCTTATTTAAACTTTTTGAAATGTGTCATGTGGCTACGGGACTCCCTAATGCATCTTTTAAAAAAAGTTTCAAAATCGCTGTGTTGTCAGATCTATTTGAAACCTATAGCAACTTTGTTATTTTAAATAGAGCACCCTTCATAATACTTTGTTTTTAGATTCAGCGCAAAATTCTGAATAATTTGGCATATCACAAGATACACTTATCATCAATTGTTTTTGAGTTATAAACAATTGAAAATCGGCATTTTTTATTTTATTTTATATCTCAAAAACAATAATTGAAGATAAGTGTATCTTGTGATAAATCAAATCATTGAGAATTTTGCGAGGAATCTAAAAACAAAATAATATAAAGGCAATTGTATTTAAAATATCAAAGTTGCAATAGGTTTCGGATAGATCTGGCAACACTGCGATTTTTAGAATAATTTAAAAAGATGAATGGGGGGCTAATAGTCACATAGCCAATTTCAAAAAGTTTAAATAAATGGTTTTCCAGATACTTCTAAGGTGCCATCTACCGTGAATCACCCTGTATAAAATAATGTTTAACAGCCGTATTCAGCATCCTCTTTTAGCTAAAAGAGCTCTTTTAAAATCTATTTAAAAGCGCGGTTTTTAAAATCCGTATTCAAGTTCTGCTTTTAGCGCTAAAAGACCTCTTTTAACGTACTATTTAGAAGCGATATTTAAAAGTGGGCTGGACCATCTTTATATTTGACAGTTTCGCTTTTATCATGACATTAGACAGCTGAGACAGCGGGATATCCTCATTAAAGATTGCTAATATCAATTAAGTAAATTTATTAGTGAAATAGGAGTCCCAATTTTCAAATATATTTTTACAAATGAGCAAATGAATAAAATAGGAGCCATTATATCCCCCTATAACATAATATAATGCCTGCATTTGTGAATCGTGTTTTATTCATAATGACAAGTTTTCAAGCAGAGTTGGAAGAAATCGAAGAAATTCGGGAATTTGTTGATATTGATCGACGATCACCTACTTATCGTGATAGGATAGACCTATTCACGTTTTATGATGATAATGAATTTCGCAGGAGATACCGTTTAACGAAAGAAACTACCCGATATGTGATCGATTTAATTCGGCAAGATCTAGAGCAAATAAGAAATGCCTACACAATATTACGGTGGAACTTCAAGTCCTTTGGTGTTTGCGTTATTATGCCAAGGGATCGTACCAAGTAGAGACTGGTGAGTCAGATTAAAATTAAAGTCAATTTGGCTGATGTTAAATTTAGCCTGAGTTTCATTCTTTGATATGTTTCCTTCAATTTTATGCCAGTATGGTCATATCCCAAAGAATAAAATTGTAGGGTGATTTGGTTCCATGCTTCGATTTTTTTTATGCGAATTCGGATCCAATCCTTTATTCTCAATCATATTTCCGTGTAATATAACTTGTTCAACTAACAATACTTTCCGCTCATTGCTGAAATTTGACGATCTCAATCTTTTCTGCTAAAATATGTGAAAGAATTTTATAAATAAATCATATTGGAAATTAGATTGTTTTATTATTTACCTTTTCTGACATTATTATTTATAGTTTTCGCGCACTTTTCCCGACAACAATAGTATTTTCAAATTTTAAATTCGACGCCGATATCGACTGCCAAAGGAATGACTTGCGCAAATGTCATTGTTTGTTTACAAATCTCTACGTAAAGCAACGTTGCCATACTTTGCTTCCCTTAAAAGAGATGTTAGTTAAAAGTGATATAAAAGTGTTGCCTGAATACGAAATTCACTAGAAGCGCTTTTAAAGTTAAAAGCGGTTTTAACTAAAAGCGGTTTTAAAATAGGATGCTGAATACGGCTGTAAATATTTAAATAGATTGGTGTTATCTTGAGAATTATGCTCTAAATTTGAAATTTCAGTGATTTTTTATTATTCTTTATCTTGTCTGTTTACTTCGAATCAATTTTGGACAGTAGACAAAAGGGGGGGGGGGGGGGGGGGGGGGAGTTTGTGAGGGATTAGAAAATGTTTAAAAACTTAATTTTTGTTAAATATTTCCATATTCCTTCATTTTATTATTTCTTCTATTTCAAATAAACCATCTAATATTATTGGCCAACATTTTGATCAAATTCGCCTGTGTGCAACGGAGGAATAATTATGCGAAGATGCCAATTGGTGGTAAATATCATATATTTAATACTACTAAATATATGGTAAATATAGACATATTTACCAGCGTGAAAAAAATTTATCAACATTTGAATTGAAACTGAAAATGACATTTTTCTAAATAAACATACAAACAATAAGCAAACAATGAGAAGTTATATATTTTTAGATTTAAAATGTAGATTACAATTTTAATCAAAATAAACTGCTGCTCACTTGAAACGCATACGGTAAAATTTTAGGCAAGTTTTAATGTGCGCATCTCAAAAACTAAAACAGTTTTTAATGCGGTTTGCAAAATAATAGGGCACCTTTTATGGCCTATTGAAGGACTAAACTTCCTCTTCCCTACGAAGGAGGGTTGGATGGAGGGAAGGACGGGATCCTGGAATGGGTTAGTCTGGCTCACAGACGGGTCCAGAACGGAAACACTGTCCGGAGCTGGTGCGTACAGTGAGGCCCACTAGGCGAGCACACTATGGTTTTCCAAGCAGAAATGTCTGCGATCATTATGGGTGTCTGGTAGTAGCTAAGGCTCAATGTCGGTGGCAGGAGGATTTTCTTCTGCTCCGGCAGCAAGGCCGCACTCATGACGCTGACGTCGGTCCGCGCGCGCTCCTTGTTGGCAAGGGAGTGTAGAAGCTGGCTGATTGAACTTGCAAATCTTAAAAAGGTTATGCTGGCCTGGATATCGGAACACTCGGTTGTACCGGGAAACGACACCGCTGACGCCTTAGCCAGAGACGGCTCCGCATGCGGATACTTAGGGATTCCTGTGTGGGGATCGCCCAGAGTGTTTGCGAAAGAGCTTTGGAGGCCTGGACGGAGGGTCGGGCCGAAGAGGCTCCGGAAATGAGACAGACGACGCTGATGATACATGGGCCCGCGAGGAGTCTTGCCAGGGGGTTGTTGTGCTTACCTAAGAAGGAGTGCAGGATTCTGGTAGGCTTCTTTCTACACAGGGCACTGTAGACTTAGACGGCACCTGACTTTGCTGAGAATTGCAGAGGAGGGGGAGTGTAGATGGTACATGGGGGATGATGAAACCCCATATCATCTACTTACGGAATGCCCCGCCTTCGCGTGGGCAAGACTCAGAATCTTTGGCGAGACGCCGATCGAGCCAGATTCAGTGCGTCGTGCTAGTCTGATGGAGATGCGGGCTTTCTTAGGGAAGACTGGCATCCTGGAGGTTCTCTAATGCGAGATGAGGCCCAATTGGTGGTTTAAGTGCAAGGCGCTCTAGGGGCCACTCATTCTGTTACTGATACTGATGGCCTATTGAACAGGTGAGCGGATGTTTTAATATTGTGATTATTTTATATATACAGGGTAGTAAACAAATACCTACATATTTTATAGGATTTCATTTATCTCGAAAATTTATATATTCCTTTACTTTTGTTACATTTAAATGATTCCACTGATCGACAATTTTTTTTGTTGTAACATTAAGCTGAATAGCAAGCATATTGTAGTAGAATGAACTTATCTAAACACGAAAATGATCAAAAAAACGTCTTAACATTTACGATTTTCTTGTCACATTAAACGAACCACATATATAAGGTCTCCATTTAATATTTATTAAAACAACTATTTTAGTTTTTTAACGTTCCATATCGACTATATTTATAATGTATATTAAGAAAACATCTAAGAAAAAAGTAAACGTCAAAAGTATTTATTTGAAACAAACTAATCTATTGTTTCGTTTTATGGGGCGTCACAACTTTTCTCTTTAAAAACCCAGTAATCACCCATCATGGCTGGATCCAATCGCCCATGGTGCCAAATTTCCATTATTCTGATAACTGCATGGAACCTTTCACCCTACTCGTCGCTGACAGCGCCCAAAATCTCAGAAATAATGATAAATGAGAATGGAGAAAGTGAGTTTTTAACGACATTCGATTTGTAGGAGTCTAAAAATTCATTAACTACTTGCTCGTAGTTTGCATCCATATTGTTCCCTAAAAATCCCCTCACCACACTTACAAATGAGTTCCAAGCTTTGAGCTCTTTAGTGGTGAGCTTTTCTATCAAATTAACATTGTTCAGCAATTTTCTAATTCGTGGCCCAATAAAAATACCTTCTTTTAATTTGTCGTCACTTAACTGGGGAAATACTCGTCTTAGGTATTTAAATCCTTCGCTCTCTTTATTCATAGTCATTACAAAGTTTTCATCAGTCGAAGTTCAAGACGAAGAGGAGGCAATCTAGAAGGGGCATACACTTAACATTTTGAAAGCCCGGTTGAAATTCACTCCTTTATGGCCATATTTTCTTTACATGCACTGCACAACTTCCCCACAAACAAAGAAAAACAGCAATATTTTGTGAAGTGTGAAGAAAAAAACTGTTATAACTTTTAAATCCCTACATATCTGCCAAATGTACCGGTTGTATTTACTTTATTTAAAAGGATGCCATTTTCTAAAAGTCGTAAATTTGTTTTTTTTGGCTAGTAAGTTCCACTCCTTTAAACGAGAACCAAGATGTTCTGGTTGCTGCTTGGACAACCACGGACGAAATCACGTACTAAATCATTTAACTCACTTTAAACAATCAAATGTGGCTCGCCGACTCTGGGACCTGGAGCAAAAGTGGAATCGGTACACTGTTCTTCTGAGCTGCCTGATGATGTGTTATTGTCTCCATTATTTCCCGAAACAATATCTTGCCAATCTAAAGGCGCAGTTGGTACTGGTAGGTCTGCATTGTGAGGAACAAGTCTTATGGGAGAAGGTAAATTCGCATGTTCTATCTTGCGCTTTACTTTTTTAGAATAACCTTTAGTCTTTGTGATGCAAAAATAGCAATCGTCAACAGGATTGGTAGGTTCTCACCATACCACTGGAGCTGCAAAAGGAATATTTTTTTTTCCCTGTCATCCAGTGCATCATGACACGCTACAGTTGACACAGCATTATAGGGGTCCCACCGCTAGTCTTAGTCTCCGATTAAAACACCAAAACATATGAAATAGAGTTTTTTTGCATTTTCAGAAAATGGTCTGGCTTGTGACTTCACCATAAGTTCCCCACAAATATGGCCAAACTTGTCAGGATAAATTTTGCAACTTTGGCGCGATTAACGTAGAAATTTCAAGTAGAACGGATTAATCGTTATTTCTTAAAAAAATTGCCAACAAGGCATTCTGACCTAGGACCATACTCCATGAATAATGATTATGTTATGTATAATTCAGTGAAGAGAGCTAGATGGCGGGTAGGTCAAATTTCACAGATATATACAGGCAAAAAACGTTTTTTCAAATTATCATACAGGGTTGTAGCAAATTCTCGCCTTTTCAAGTTTTTACTTCTGCCGTGCGGTCTTAAGCACCCGCCGTTTTTTTTACTTGTAGATATCCATAAAGGTTCTTTGCAACTTTTAGAAACACCATGTATAACATGTTTATTATTTATAAATTAATAGATCTAATAAATACAGATAAAATGCTTCCTGATTTGATCCTTATTTTTGTTCTTTTAGTGATATATCACATCAAATTTTAAGAAAATAAAAATTCAAACCTGTTGAAAAATTTAGTGAATTCCATGTAAAGTTGATTTAAAATTTGATAGTACCATATTGCGAGGTGACAACGAAAATATAATATTTTCAGTTATCCGTTTAAATAAGAGCAGAAAAATTAAGGAGGATTTTTAGAAAGTTCCCTTTCAATAGTTTGCAATCAAAAATAAATATTTCAACTTTTATTTTACCTATTACCTACTTGGCATTAAATCCCGCAATTTTGTCACTTTCTGACTGTGTCTTATCTCTTATATTTAGGACACTCTGTACACAATGATATTTAAACTTATTTCTAAATTATAACTGACAAAGGTACAAGCTATTGAAGCTATTATTGCCATAAAAATCTGAAATAAAGTATAACCAAAGTCCGTATGTAAAAAGACATTCTGTGAAACACGTTTTATTATTAGCTATTTAGTAAATGTTTACCGCCACCATTACATCTGTGTACGTTTAGCAAACAAAAATAAAATTCACGAGCTACACCAGATGTATTTTAGATTTTAGATTGCCCTACAAGGTGTTAATGGCTTGCTAATTAGTAGGTCTCTTTTGAATATAATTTTTTAAATCCGCAAAGTCATAAATTATATTTATCAATATTGCAATCGGCGAACTTTATAGCCGTCTTTATTACTGCTTTGCTTCCAGAAATAGGTTAGGTTTTTTGAAAGATCAAGAACCCAACACTACGATTTATGTTGAACATTAACCTTGTTTTTGCCATAGTTATTTATAATTAACACCAACAACTCGCAAATAATGTTTGTTTTATTGGTATTAAGAACTTGAAGCTGTACCTGCTTGAAGAAAAAGGAGGACATTTGAAAACTTACATAATAATTATTTAGTTACCGGATTTATGTAGTGCTAAAAACAAATATTTTATGCTGAACTTGCGAACGTTCCTTGACATAATGCCCCTAATTTGCAGTGATACCTGCCTTCATTATTATTTGTTTAAACACATTTGAGGAACAAGAGTTTGTTCATATATAATGCAGTAAAGCATATAATTTTTCCGGCAATATTTTGTATTATATTTATTAACACATCAAAGCCTATTATAACCACTTGGTCACACCAACTGACTACTGAAATGAACGCAGTAGGTAAAATGATCCCTTAAGTTGAACATTTCGGCACTACATTTATCTAGTAATCACTTTTATAAGTACGGTTAGTTCGGATCGAATCTTACCGAGTGTTGCTAGTGTTTTGAAATTGAGATACATGTGTGTTTGCTAAAAACATGCAGCACAGATTCGAGAAAGTATTTTTTACATAGTTCAGCAAACAGATAAAAGTTTATGTAAAGACATTATGTAGCTAAATAGTTAGTGTTCAACCTAACATATGTGTCAAATCACCTTACCTACAAATGCGCTTGTTATGGGCGCGTCTACTTGACTGTTACCGTATGGTCACACTAGGTCAATGTGAGAGCATTTTTTTTCAGGAGAGGTATTTCGCTTCAAGAAACATTAGATATAGCCTACATGGATGAAAATGAAGAATCGGCCATATACATATCACCTCCAGACCCAAACATTTTAACAGATGAGGATTCAGCTGACGAGGATGAAGGCGGATTGGTGAATAACTTGTCGGGTCGCCAGTAACTTGCTAGCGCTGAAATTGATTTTTCGAATGACACAAGATCACCCGTGCACTTTACCACTCGTGCAGAAGAAGGCGATGGATTAGTCGAGACTGAGTAGAATCAAGAGATTTTCGTGGTTGATAATTCGCAACATTGGATATTTTTCTTAGATCATTGAAGGGAAAGAAATATACCTACCGAACATGGATAGATGACCACCTTATTCATTTATCGACTTTTTCAATACCGAACTACTCACAGTTTAGAGATTTATCTTCAACTGAATTATTTAAAAATTTTTTTTCATGATGATGAATCAAAAAAATATGCTATTTTCCTAAATTGTCCAAATAGGAAGGTTTCTATGGAAGAGCTAAGATATTTTCTGGGAATAATGCTAATTTCTGGCTATAATATTAATATCCTCCCTGGAAAGCAATTCTATTGGGATTCCGGTAGTGAAGTGGCTATTGAAATTGTAAAAAAAGCAATGCGTCGTAACAGAATTTTTTCAAGTAATGCCTGCCTTGCGCAGATAATACAAAGATGTATTCCACAAATAAAATCTGGAAATTGAGTCTAGTGGTATGGAAGCGTCAAAGTTCATTATTAAAATATTATAAACCTACCGAAAATATGAATTATGACGACTCAACGGTTAAATATTATAGCCATCATTGCAACTAACTTATAAGGCAAACCAATTCCATTCGGATACAAATTATGGTGTCTAAATTCGGAGAACAACTATTTGGTTAACTTCGACATATATCAAGGTAAAAACCCCAATTCAAACGACCTTTATGAAGCTGCATTTTGTAAAGCTGCTACTCCCCTGGCTTCGTTGTTGGACAGTTTACCTGAAAAAAAATCTTCCTGCCAAAAATATATGTTGACAACCTTTTCGCTGGATTCAATTTATTGGCATATTTGAAAGAAAGCGGATATGGACTTACGGAAACCATTAGAGAAAATTGAATTCCCAAAGATTTTCCCCGTAAGTACCGCGTCCACATGTGGTGGAGATGTTTAATAAATGTATGGGTGATGTAAATCGAATGGACAAAGATTTATCCAGATATCGAATAAGCATTCATAGTAAAAAATGGTATTAGCCCATACTTACATGGCTAATTGATAAGGCAATACAAAATATCACGGGATGACTACCACAGTAAAGATCCGAAAGGATATCCCAAGAAAAATTATCATGACAAAAGAGGATAACAATTACTGATTATTGAGATCGGAGACCAAGATCCGGCAGAAGAAGAAATAGCACAGAAAACTGTAGGGCTTCTTCGGTCGTTAGCATGCGAAACCCCTACGCAGATCAAAACAAAAAGATGATTAACATCAGAAGAAACTCGAACATCAAAATAGGCACATGGAACGTGCGGAGCTTATATCAAGCAGGAAAAATAAACAATGTTGTGCAAGAAATGGACAGAATGAGTATGGATATCTTAGGAATTAGTGACACACGATGGACAAACTGTGCAGAATATCCCACAACCAACGCTACAATGTACTTTTCGGGTAACAATAACAATCACCACATGTATGAAGTCGCAATTTTAGTGTCCAAGAAGATAATCAAATGGGTAATAAACTTTATCCCTGTATCCGATCGAATAATAATACTTCAACTCCAAACCAACCACTGCAAAATTAACATCATTCAAATATATGCCCCGACAGCAGATAAATCAGATGAATTGATAGATGAATTATTCTATGAAGAGCTTGGCAATATTTTGAAACCCAGAGATATCACTTTAGTGTTAGGTGACTTTAATGCCAAAATCGTAAAAGGTAAAGCTTGCAAATACGTTGAAGAATGGGGATTTGGAGTAAGAAATGAGAGGAGAGATATACTACTTCAATTTAGTCAAGAATATGATTTAATTATATCAAACACTTTCTATAAGCTGCCAAACCGACGACTTTATACATGGAAATCCCCCAAGATAACCCTAATAATCTCGTCAGAAACCAGATAGATTACATCTTAACAAATGATCGGTATAAAAACAGCATAAAGACGGTAAAAACCTACCGAGGAGCGGAAGTTTCATCCGACCATAATCCTGTAGTGGCTAGACCCAACATTAAACTGAAAAAATAAACACCTAAGAAAAGAGAGCCATATTTAGATCTCACCCTCCTCAATAATACTGAAACAAGACAAGAAATTAAGAACAAAATCAATGAGAATCTGAAGAACATCTCCGCACCAGAGGCAGACATTCCAAATAACAAAAAATGTGACATTAACCTCAAATCCAACAACTAACCAAACCAAGCGAAACAATTCACTAGCTAGTTCAAACAGCGGTCTGTTTTGATCTTTTCTTGTGACCTTCGGCGACTAGTCGAATGTGGGCAATAATTAAGTTGTTTCGCATGACCCTCCGCTCGCTGCGCTCGCTACGGGGGCTCAAGAAAAGGAACCTAACTAGGTGCTTACCCAAATCTAACCCAAGGCATACCCAAAATCAAGAAAAAACTTTTTACAAACATATCCAAAAAAAGAATTAAAAAATAGCTTGGCACTGACGGGGGTCGAACCAGCAACCTTTGCATCACAAACACATTATCGGACCACTGACCTATCAATCAGACGAATACAAGAGATATAGCGTACGGCGAACACATGGGTAATTCTGCCGATTCGGCCAACGTCGGGTCGCGTCGTGGAACCGACAAGAAAAGATCAAAACAGATCGCTGTCGGAAGACGCTACTAACAATTCTGGAAAAGAAAATCCGTTCCCAAAAATAAGAATGGATGACTCCTACGATATTTCAACTGATGGAGAGGCGACGGAGGCTCAAGAACGACAAAAAAGCATATAATGTTATGCAAAAAACAAATCGCAAGCAAATAAGGCATGCCAAAGAGGAATGGTATAAAGAGAAATGTGAATAGAAATAGTACTACTACAGGCTAAACACGACGATTTTAATTTGTATAAAAGGATTAAAGAAATATCAGGAACACACAAAAAACAAAAAAACTAGCATACAAAAGGATGAGAATGGAAAAATAATTATCGAAATAGAGGAAAAACTAAAGATATAGAAAAGATACATAGAAGAAATATTTAAGAATAACAAAAAAATGAGGAAGAAGAAGAAGTCCAATTTTTTCGGAAAATTAGGTTGTAGCAAAATTTGGCTAATATTATCAATTAAAATCTATATTTAAGTCTATATATACTGTAGTGCCATCTATGAAAGTATTTTTAAAACACTTATATAATTATGACTCCACGATATCAGCGAGACGCACTTTGGTTTTCGCATAGGTTTTGGCACAAGGGAAGCATTATACGCTTTAAATGTACTCGCACAACGATCCATTGATATAAATCAGGATCTGTACATATGCTTCATAGACTATAACAAGGCTTTCGACAGGGTAAAACACGACCATCTCAACACACTTTTAAAATCAAAAAATTTGGACAGAAAATACATCAGAATATTCAGAATTATTGCTAATTTATATTACAATCAAAAAACAATGTTAAAGGTGGAGCCACATACCACAGAACAAATGAAAATAGAAAAGGGAGTTAGGCAAGGGTGTATTCTGTCACCGGCACTATTCAACCTTTATTCGGAGGAAATCATGAAAACTGCATTAAGCAATGAAACAAAACATAAACGGAATACCCATTAATAACTTGAGGTATGCTGATGATACAGTACTGATAGCAAGCACACTACAAGATTTACAAATACTAGTGAAGAAAGTAAATGAAGAAAGCGAAGAATATGGACTGACAATGAAGGTGAAGAAACTAAATTCATGTTGATTAGCAAAAGAACAAACGATGTCGGACAAATCTACATACAGAACCAACCAGTGCAACAGGTAGAAAAATACAAATATATCGGTAACATTATCAACAACGACAACGACTGGTCCCAGGAAATAAGAACTGGAATAGAAAAGGCAATATCAGTGTTTATGAAAATAAAAAAAATATTCTGCTCAAGAGATATTAGTTTGGCCTTGAAAATCAGAATGCTGAGATGCTATGTGCTGTCTGTGCTGCTTTATGACATGGAGGCATGGACCCTGAAGCAAGAAGATATAAGAAGACTAGAGGCTTTTGAACACTGGACATGCCGGAGGATACTAAAAATTAGCTGGATAGAAAGAATAACAAATACTGAAGTGCTAAGAGGGAAAAACAAAAAAAAAGGAATAATTCTGACAATTAAAAAACGAAAATTACAGTATCTGGGACATTTTATGATAGGGTCATAGGGTCAAAATACAGCTTGTTACAACTGATAATACAGGGAATGATTCAAGGAAGAAGAAGTGTCGGAAGAAGACGCCACTCGTGGTTGAAGAATCTGCGTGACTGGTACGGATGCACAACAAATCAGTTGTTTAGATCTGCTGTTTCAAGAATACGCATAGCATTGATGAATGCCAACCTTCGCAACGAAGACGGCACCTTAAGAAGAAGATAGACAATAACATAAAAGAATGCTATTAACCTAGTGTAACCAAATGGTTACATGTTCAAAGTTTGATTTTCTTTTAATAGAAATTTTAAGAAAACTCTTTATTGGGTCCTTTTTCTTCCCAGGCAATATATACGATAGAAACGGACAAAGCGTCACCAATTTCAAAACTTCTTTGGTGCCGTTAGCCGGCTGAGAACGGATGTAATTTGAGACTCGATGAAACGCATGAAATAAAAACGAGAAAACGGAAAAAGTGATACCAATAAAAAGATATAGATCTATAGGATGTAACATGCGAGAGAATGAGATCGAACACAGTATCCACATATTCACGGATCCTAAATGGTATAGCAATGGAGTAAAAATGCGGTGCTGTTGTGTTCTGAAGATCAGGGGGTGTCACAATTTTTATTGCTTTTTTTTCAATTTTAAAAGCACATACTGGAGTGATATGATTGTAAAAAAAAATGGTTTGCATTAAGAATCTTATGTAGATAGAGCCAAGTTTAGTTGAAGTTAATTAAACAAAAACGCATGCCGAATATATCAGAATTATCCATACTTTTACGGTCCAGTGGATTGTTTTCAACAGGTCTCTGTTAGTGCAGTGGCCAGACATTGCGCTTGCGATACGCAGAGTCCGAGATCGATTCCCGTCGGTGGCAAGACATCTTTTCTTTAATTATTTTTTAATGGTTATTTTTGTTTCTTTTTTAAATTCGGGTTAGTTTGGGCACCCACCATTAACAAGAGACTAGAAGGTTCACTCTCAGCCGGCACTTTTGATGTAGCGCTTAAAAAGCCGAGACGCCAGACTTTAGACCAGACGAAGCGAAACGTGGCACGAGGCCTGAGCGGTTAACCAGCATTTCATCAGATTCCGCCGCGGGGCAAGGAGGGAAATGCTGGCGGCGGGGCTTAGAGTGCACCTTCTAGTCTATTGTTAATGTTCGATAGTTTGGGTTAGCTTTGTTTGGTTGCGCTCCGGAGCGAGCGAATAGATGCCTAATGTTAACAGTACTCTTTTAAATTAAACGGGATCAATGTTGCCTCTGAGAAATGCTTTAACCTTGACCTCACCATTCACCAATCACAGTACCGCATTTTTATTCCATTGCTTTAGTGCTTAGGATCCGTGAATATGCACAGTATATAGTTGCTACATGTTTAGCAAGAGTAAAAGGTAAAACATAGTTGTCGTCCGATCACTGAAGTTAAGCAACGTCGGGTGTGGTGAGTACTTGGATGGGTAACCACTTGGTTTTGTTTTATTCAAAAAGTTGGTAGCTTGTATTTTATTTAACGTTAGTAATATTCTTTTTATTTAAATAAATGTTTATCTCAAACAGTGTTTCATTTTAATACTTTAATAAATATTTATTACAAATTATCATTTTTAGTGACAAAATTTAAATGTTTTTAAAATTCTTCTGTTATCTTCTCCCTTTTCAACGGCCAATAGGTTGAACGAATGGCAGTTATTAAATGTCTATGTTTAATAAAATATATATAATACTTGGAGACTATTTGGAGACTATTTTGTTTAATTTTTAACCACGTAATAGCCTGTATTTTCTGGAGTTGTCAAGTAGCAAACAAATTCTCCTCTTCTAAATCATTACCGCGCTGTTCAATAATATTTTCTAATAAAATCATAAAACGACAATGTTTTACTATCAGAAACTTTTTTTACACAAAGAGCACATAATGTAATTCTCAAAATGGTTAATTTTCAAAAACATAAATTTTACTTTTTTTACTTCCGACACTCAACATTTGCATGATTTTTGATTTGAAAAATCAAACTGTCATGTCACGTTTTAAAAAGTCAAAAAATATGCTGAATAACTACGTAGGTTACCATGGAAATTACTTTAAAGTTCTTGGACTTTTATTTTAATTTACTTTTTATCCGATCGGACGAAAAACCACACCTTTCCGATGTGTTTTCTCACCGCAAAAGCCATGATTCCAGTATATTGTATTCGTTGCTTGGCAACATGCAATAACCGTACAAGAATAGAAAATAACTGTCCGGGAATATAACATTCCCGTCCTAGGCCGGGAATGAACATTTCGGTCCTATTCAAACGCCTTGTTTGTCAGATCTTACGTCTATCAAAAGTAACATTTAGCTGTAGTTTCCGTAGCTACGTAATAAACTTCAAGCTCGCTCGATTCAAAACTTGATATAAATTTAAAACACCGTTTTTATTTAGAGTAATATTTGGCTCTATTTATATAAGTACGTATTCTAATTAATTTCGATCGGATAAAAAATAGTATGGGCAACTCGTAGGAAAAGCACATTTCTGGACTCCTGTGTTGCTGGCCTCGGCTGCGCCTCGTCCAGCAACTACCACAGTCGTCCAGGAATGTTTTGCTTTTCCTCCTAGTTACACAATATACTATTATCATCCTAGTACTTTAAAATTCCATTTTTTGTCCTAAAAATTATTCAAAAAATGCATTATTATTAAACAATATGAAATAAAATATTTTCAACTCACTAAATAAGAATTTTAAATTACTCTGGACATATAAAAGGATCTACAATATACTTCATTCTAATGTCCTTTTCTATTTCTATTGACACTTGCAAACAAACAACTAGTGATACCCTAGTAACGATCAACAATAGCCTTAAGAATCGCTTTATACTCGATTCCCTTTACCATTTTTTTTATTTTCTGTCATACATTACATGAGTCAAATCTCTATTCATTCCATGGTACAATAAAGACAAGATATGGTATTTAGATGTATCTACGTCATGTGGTGAGCAAATAACCACAGAAATGGGTTGTCATTCCTTTGTTACGAGCATTGATATGTGCTAAAATTTTGCTCACTACATGACG
>JAEQML010064039.1:0-22442 GCA_016904865.1 Pissodes strobi | reverse complement strand
ATTCGCCATAACGATTTATTTTTCATTGATCATCATAGAACAAATTATGGTCAATCAACACCATTAACACGAATGGTGAGGCAGATGAACAGGTTGGATTTAGATCCATTCAATTTATCCTTGACTCAGTTTAATAGGGCTGCAAAATTGAAAATTAATGATATATGGTGGTGTTTTAGTATCTCTAGGAGTGTGATGGTGTAGTGGTTGTCTCGGGGGTTATCTTGGAGGTTATCTTGGCTCTACACTATTTTAATGCATTTTTGTGTTATTATTTATGTGTGCCTATTGTATACTAGTATATTTTTAATATTTATTCTAATTGTAAAACTGATCATTTTATTTTACAGCAATATTTATATGTATTTTAAGCTACACTGTAAATGGCATTGCTGTATATTTTAAATAAATAAATAAATAAATAAATAAAACTATGACGTCAGGAGCACTGTGTCTTTGTATTGAGCAGGAAGCTGAGTCAAAGCCTGTCCTGCGAAATCTTACGAGTAATGTGTTCCCGGAGATATTAAGAACAGCATATTATGCTATTTTCCATTCAAACCTGGCGTATGTTGTGCTATCCTGGGTCATTCTCCTAGGACGGGTCGGATCTTTGCACTACGGCATAGAGCTGTAAGGATTCTTGCTGGTCTTGGATATCGAGATGACTGCAGGGGGCCATATGCGTGGCTAGGGATACTTACATTTCCCTCTCAGTACATTCTGGCAAATCTGCTGTACATTAAACTGAATGAGGGTTCATTCATCAGGCAGGTGGATATACATACATATACATACATACATAAATCCAGTGGTTTCGTAGCTATCTAGCTGACAGACGACAGGTTACCAGAATAAACTGAACAGTTTCGGATGACATTGTAAATATCTTTGGGGTACCACAAGGCAGCGTCCTGGGTCCGCTACTCTTTATAATTTACCTTAATGATATTAACTACTTCGTTAATCCGGATTTCATAAATTGTTTGCGGATGATTCCTTATTGGCTTGCAACAACAGAAATTTGCCTTTAGCAATAGAAAAGATCAACAACGAATTAAAAAAAGTTGAAGAATATCTTAATATAAATAAACTTAAGCTTAATGTAAATAAAACAAAAGCAATGATTCTTACAAGTTAATATAAATATTCCAGTATAGACAATTCAAACATAAATATACAAATGTATGGAACGAAATTAGAGTTCATTCAGGAAATTAAATATTTGGGATTTGTCATTGATAATTTTCTCACATTTAAAAAACATTTTAACTAAATTAAAAATAAAATACTACAGAAACTGCTCTTTTTTTTCGAGAGTGGCAAGGCACCTTTCCATTAATTCCAGAATTATGGTATATAATACTATAATCCAGCCTCATTTCATTTCAATTATTGTCCGAGCTTACTGTATCTTTTTGATAACAACTCTAAATCTATGCTGCAAGTATTACAAAATAGAGCTATGTGCATAATTTTGTCATGTAATAGGTATACACCAATTAACACTATGCTTACATGCCTAGAGTGGCAAACGGTGGCTCAGAGATTAAAATTTTTAACAATGATTTTTATATTTAAGATACTAAATAATCTACTACCATCATACCTTAGCAGGCGAGTAACTTTTGTTAGGGATGTGCATGAATATCCCACCCGTAATAGGGACAATTTTTATATAAAAAGAACAAATTCAAAAAGCGCCATGAATTCGCTTTTCTTTAAAGGACTTAGTGAATATAATGATTTACCTGCTGCAATCAGAGACTGTACATCGGTGGGTCAATTAAATTAGACTAAAAAGTGTCTAAAGTAATGGTGTGTGAACATATGTATGTATACATAACTCTATACCTACTGTGGGTTTTTTTAGTTGTAAAGTTAGTAGTTTGTATTAAAAGCTTGCCTACTGAAATATATGATTATTATTAAATACTCACAATAACAGGCACATGGAGGACCTGGCTGTTCCTTACTGGAGGCTAAAGAGATTTCAGAGTGGACCAGGGTACTGGGCACCTCAATTCTTTAATGTGCTTCCTCCGCACATCAAAGAACTGCCATACCCATGTTTCAAAAGTAAGATTAGAAATATATTATTAGTAAATTAATTTTATTCTTCTGAAGAATATCTTGCTTTTAATTTCTAAAAATGCCAAAGTGCCAAGTCCTAATCATTGTTTTATTTTAATCACTGTCTGTTTTGTATTTTAACCAATGTATTTTAAAAATAAATGTAATGTATTGTCCATATTTCACACGTATAGGTGCAATTCAAGCGAGTCAAACGCTCATTACAATGCTCCTGTTTTATACCGAGTTTTTGTGTTCAAAGTTGATCAACAAATCTTAATATTTTTCTGAAGAAATTGTTGGTGTACTGTGTTATTGTTCTGAAAGTTTTAACGAGATTGGTGTGGTGAATTTAGAGAAATCTAATTAATATACTAACGGCTAATATTGTGCTCCAGTACTTTTTATTAAACAAAAAAGCCATTTGTGATAAGAAGGAATTTAAAATAATTCTTATCTCAACTCGTTGTAGAAAATATTATATTTGTTTCTTTTTTGTACTGACGTTGCCTACTCACCTGGCTTGTTTTGTTGATCAGCTGATATATTCTGTTTATGTTTCCATAGTAGAGTTTTAGCAACGTGTTCCTTAAAATTTGACATTTAAAATTCTTAGTTTGTAATTAATTTTAATTAGTTTTTACTAGGTTGTAGGGTTTTAAATTTTAATTTAGGTATAATATTAATAAGATGCTAGTCACTTGGTCACTTTTTTTTAAATACTTTGTCTAGTGATTCCCTATTGTATTATTTAATATAGATACAATATACTAGTGGACAACACTACCAGCCGCTAGGAACTCACTTAAGCAGAAATAAATAAAAGTTTTGTTTTTTATTTTTTTCTACGCAACTAATTTAATTAAAAAATGTCGACGTTAGAGTGTTCAAAATGCAAAAAAGCATGCATTTACAAAGCGAGACCTAAAGAAGATGAGATATTTGGCGCTCCCTGTGATGCTTGCAAACTAACTTTCTGCCGCAACTGTTCTGACATCAATACAACGCAGGCACATGCAATTGCATTAACTCATAGAGTCCTTTTGTTTTTCTGTCCTAGCTGTAAGAATGGAATGAAAAAACTAAACGAGCTTCTCGCGAAAAGTAAAGCGGAGTCAAAAGCAAAAGACAATCGTCTTGCGGAGCTTAAAATTAGGCACGAGGAAGAAATAAATGATCTTCAAAAACAATTAAGCGATGCCCTAACGGAAGTTAAAGAAAAAACTGTGCACATAGCAAGACTTAAAAGAAGAACGCAAGACTTTGAAGACTCGGTTGTCGTGGCTGAACGAGAGTGTCTCACAAAAATTGAAGAACAAACAGCTGAAATTAAATCACTGAATAAGGAGGTTGTCGCTATGATGAGCAAAAATAAGGACTTAATTGCAGAAATAGAAGAACTTCGAGCGCTTTTAGACACATCGAAATCTAAACTTGAGGAACTTGAAACCAGTAAAAACAATATGCTGGTGAGCATTGAGATTTTAACCAGTGAAAATCAAATGTATATTAAGGATTTGAAGAAAGTAAACTATAAATTTTTTGAACTCAGGGAAGAAATGAATTCCCGCGAAAACCTTCCTATCTTTCCTGGTGCCAAAGACCATGGAAATTCCGAATCCACAGAAAATGGAGCTGCAAATCAATCAAACTGTGATTGGAATAATATTGTTCATACATTGGGTTGTCAAAGAAAGATAATGTTCTTGAGCGATGAAAGATTACGTAACCTGCATTTTCTCATAAATAAAAAATTGGGCAGCAAGTTTAGGATTGAATCCATAATCAAGCCAGGTGGAACTTATGAAAATGTTCTAGAAAATGTTGAAATGTTAACTAAACAGTATACTTTTAATGACTTTGTAATTGTAGCGGCTGGACAAATGATTTTTTGCAGCACAGATTTCCAAAAGTTAGAAGCATCTGGAACAAGTTAAAATTTTGCGCAAATACCAATTTCATTTTTATATCAACTTCTATGGTGCGTAATAATAGAATTAACAAATCTATCAATAGGTTTAATGAAGGTTTGAGTAGTTTTGTTAATAAAGTGGACAGAGTCTCAGAAGGAATTATCTCGTTTCTTAAGAGCCACATCGGTGGGAACATTCGGGTTAACATCAATAATATTGCAAGGAACATTCTCCTTGTTGTTAAGAGTGCAAAGAATAATATGTTATTTAAACCGCTCACTTTTATTAAAACAGTTGATGATTCCTGTGAGATCAACAACTGCAATAAAGTATCTCATAGAGCAGAGAGTGATGTAGAAGAAATCAGTGCATCTTCTACTTTGAGTGACGACACTGATGAGGTTTCAAATTGTATTGATTTGGTCAGCAAAGAGTGTAGTCAAATTTCATGTAATTCTTTTTAATAAATTCACCCCGTCATGCAGCTTCTCCTTCAAATTGTTATTCTAGTAAAATTCCAAACAAATTGTCTATCTGTTTGTTAAATATCCAATCACTAAGAAACAAATGTGATGATCTTTTTTTATTTTTAGAAAGCATTTACTTTCCGGACATAGTTCTAGTCACAGAGCACTGGCTAAAGCCGAATGAGTGTTTTTCGGTTTTTGAATCTAATTGTTTTTCCTTATTCTGTCGGGAGAACTCATTTCAGTTGATAATGAATGTTTTGTATCTATTGACAAATTTGACCATCTGTTGGAGGAAGGTACATTTGAATTTTCTATATGCTTCTGGAAACACTTGAATTTGTATATTTTATGTGTGTATCGTTCACCTTCCTCAAAGGTTGGGGACTTTATGCAAAGACTAGAAACTCTTCTTTCCTGTATTTTGCCTCGGGCAAAGCTTTTACTGGCAGGAGATCTCAATATTAATTTTAATGATAAACATGCAGTAAATACTATCTTGCTCGCAAGTTCCCTAACTACTTATGGTCTTATGATGCACGTTGACAAGCCTACGCGTATAAGTAAAACTTCGGCCACTATTATTGACTATGTGTGCTCAAACTTTGATGAAGTGTCATGCTCAATTGTAAATTCGGGTCTGTCTGATCATGAAGCAGTAGTTTGTTCCTTGGTTGTCCCTGGAATCAGGGAAACCAGGAGACGGTATCACGGCAGAATTTTTAATAATGCCAATTTTGAAAGATTTCACCAGTTATGTCGCACTGTAAATTGGATGGGCATTCAGAGATCCCCAGAGCCATTTGCCACCTTTCATTCGATTCTAGTGGACATCTTCAATCGGGTATTTCCGCTGCGGCTAATTAGACCGAAATCAAAAAAACGTAAACCCTGGATTACTGGGGGCTTGAGGATATCTGCGTCCAATAGGAAACTTGCACATGTTTTGTTTATTTCAATAATCTGTTCTATTACGCTAAAAAAGAAGGTGTGCCAAATCTGAAGTGTTAGCTATCACCCATTTTGTTTCTATACATTTTTAAAATTGCTGTTAAATCCGCGCCAACTTAAACACGATTTGACGCCATAGAGCATAACGATCGGCGCGGCGGATCGGCCGATCATCTACCTGCCACTTCTATTGCGACTCGCAGAGAGAGACAGAAGGTTATGCTTTAAGTTTTTAGGTTTAGTGGGTTGTAATATTTTTTGTTTTGTCTGTGACAGTGTTTTTGGTTTGTATTTTGTGATTTGAACTAAAATGGAAGACAGCTCATAAGGCGTGTATTGTACCAATGTGCACAAATACGACATTTAAACATTCACATTAAAGGTACAGATTTCTCTGCAATATATTCTTCATTTTACAATGTTAGATGGTAGCTGTATCAATACTTTATCAGGAATAAACTCAACGCAAACGTGCTTTATTTGCGGTTCGACTTTCAAGGAGATGAACACAGATAAAGTTGACAAAAATTGAAAATCCTAACTTTGGCCTATCTTTCCTTCATTCATGTATCCGTTGTTTTGAATGTTTATTATATATTGCCAATAAAGTGTTGGCAAGTTAAAGACCCTGGAAAGAAAAAATTTGTTGAAAACCAAAAACGAAAACTTCAGAAGGGTTTTAAAGTTCAAATCGGATTTTATTGACAAACCAAAACCAGGCTATGGATCCACGAATTATGGGAATATGGCTAGAAGGTTTTTTCAAAACCCAGAGTTAAGTTCCTCGATAACCGGCATTAACAAAGAACTTATTTTAAAATTGAGAGTTGTGTCTATAGGACAAAAAATCAAGTTGGTGCAGTTTCAACGGATTTTGAGGGAATCGAGAAAATCGGGAATTATATCCTTGGTACTATATGCCTTGCAGTATCCATAAGATTCTAGTTCATGGAATTGAGATTATCCAACTTTTTGATTTGCCCATAGAGCAACTAGCCGAGGATGCACTTGAAGCAAGACATAAAGAGTTCCGAAAAGTGCGTTTGAACCACACAAGAAAAACTTCTAGAAAAAGCTCAAATAAGGACATTATGAATAATCTACTACTTACCTCAGATCCATTTATATCATCTTTCAGAAAGACTACAACTTTCAAATCATGACAGGATAACATAAGTGATATCACAGAATATTTGGAAATAGACTTTTTTGTTTGCAACAGTATTCGGATATTTTGCCTTCAGATATTGGCGAACTTGACTTGCAAAGTTCAGACAGTTCTGACCTTTCGGAAAGCGAATAATTTTTTCTATGCTATTTTCAACAATAAAAGTTATGTTTTTTTTCGCTTAGGGATCTAATGATTATTTTCTTTTAAGTATAAATTTTCATTTATTTACATAATGAGTAGCAATTTTACAATTTTGAACTTCCTTTCCATTTCCTAAGAATGTTTATTATATTATTTAACCATTTTAAGATCTTTATTTTTTCTAAGTACCTTATTTCTGAAGTTCTATATTAATTAAAGTTAGTAGTATAATTTGAAATCTACATATGTCAAAATGTATTGAAGTATTTTTACCTATACGTATTTATTATTATTATTATTATTATTATTATTATTATTATTATTATTATTATTATTGTTATTATTACTATTATTATTATTATTATTATTATTATTATTATTATTATTATTACTCTTATTATTATTATTATTTGTATATAATGTTAATTTATTATAAAAAATAAAATTGTGCGATGAAAAACCTAACTGCGACTTTTTTTGCCGTTTTGTGTTATACTGAATCCAGAAATATGAAAAGTTTCATAGTGTACAAGCCAGCATACATTTTTTATAAACACCTAAACTCAGATTTTTGTGTGTCAGATATAGCTTAGTGTATTAGCTACCCAACGGTTATTATTTAGTTTAAATCCGTTGAGTACAACAAGAATAATGATTTTTGTCCATTTATCCCATTCACTCAAAGCACTGTGCGGCGCGCCGACAAACTGATTATGCTCTTCTACGTCACGACCAGTGAACGCGCGTTTCCGAGCGCCTGGAATAATTCGAATTTCTTGACATTTTTATTTCAAGATTTTGGCCACAATGATTTTAATTGATTCTTTTTTTACTAAACTTTTTTATAGGATGTCCACTTATGGTTTTTAGCATTAATTTCGGTTTTTATTTGTTTGTGCAAGTTCCCTATTTGCGTAGTCTCAATTATATTAAAAAGTTCTCTGATAATCCACTCTTTATATCTCACTGTAATAGGTATCGTAGTATATATCGAAATACTTTTAAGATAGCAAAACATCAATATTTCAATAGTAGAATTATTGAGTCCTCAAATAGGCAAAAGGAAAGTTGGTCTGTTATTAATGACTTGCGTAATAAAGCAAGTAAATCTAGTCATACTGTTGACATTGACCCCGACATTTTGAATCAATTCTTTTGTAATACTGCGGATAATATAACACAAACTCTTTCATCTGATGTCGATCCCCTCTCATATTTGGAACATCTGTCACCTTCTAGTTCGTTCTTCTTCTTCCCTACAATTGCATTAGAAGTTAAGGAGGCTCTAGCGGATATAAAGAATAAAAAGTCTTGTGGAGAAGACGGCATTTCTGCGAAAGTATTACACTATTTGCCCGACTGTGCTCTTGATGCCTTGGCTGCGGTAATAAATTGCTCGTGGACTCGGGGAGTTTTTCCCTCATGTTTGAAATCAGCTCTTGTTATCCCTTTGCACAAGGGCGGCGCCGTCAACGATCCGTCAAACTATCGACCTATTTCGTTGTTGTGTACATTATCAAAAATATTTGAGAAAATTGTGAAGAGGAGAGTGTGGACTTACCTGAGGGCAAATAACCTGATAACAAATAGCCAATTCGGTTTCCAACAGGCGAAAGGTATGCATGATGCTATTTTTAGTTTCCTGGAAAGGGTGTATAGTTGTATGAACGGGGGGGAGGCTGTGGCAGCGGTGTTCTGTGATCTTACCAAAGCTTTTGATTGCGTGGATCATGGAATACTGCTGTCAAAGCTGGAACATTACGGTTTCAGGGGCGCGTCTCTGGCATGGTTTGGCTCGTATCTTGAGGGCCGCAGCCAGTCAGTGGTTGTTTCTGGTGGCCGTTCATCGTCCATGGAAGTTCAGTGTGGGGTTCCACAGGGATCTGTTTTGGGACCTATACTTTTCCTGCTGTATATGAACGACATTGTAAATGTTAAGATTGCAGGCGGGTTTACTCTTTTCGCTGATGATACCTCTGTTGTATGGCATAATAAAGACTTAGACCAGCTCAGGGCACATATTGCCAAGGATTTATTAGTGATTAAGAACTGGTGCAGTGCTAACCGGCTATCATTCAATATAAGTAAAACCAACGTAATAGGTTTTAAAGTGTGGCAAACTTATTTGGAACAGCGACGTTTGAGGAGCGAAGCGAGGAAAAATGGCTTGCAGCCAATCGCCTTGATGCACTTTGTCACGAGGACGAGAGGAACTTGACGCACCTGTTGCCGGATGTATCGGGCAAATAGATATAAATGTCGCAAATTTATTTAAATTGATAATGTGTAAAATAGATTATGAATTAAAGTTGAAGTAATAGTTAAGTTTCAGTTGCCAGTTATTTTCAATGAGTTAATGAGTATATTAAATTATGTGTTTATCTAAATAATAGGTATAAATATTAATTCTCAAAAAATATTAAAGTTACTCGACAACGTCGCCAATTTTTTGTCCGCATTCTTTCCGCTGTTCAAGTTATACTTGCCACACTTTAAATGCAACATGCAGGGGTTACAACTGGATACTGATCCTCTTCAAGATCTGCCAAGCACGAATTCCTGGGGTTGTTTGTTGATGGTGAACTTCGCTTTATAGATCATATTCTGGAATTGAGTAAAAAGCTCTCTTCTGGTTGCTTCGCAGTTAAGATTGCTAGTAGGGAGCTCGGCCCGGTTGTAGCACGGACGGTCTTTTTGCTGTTTTTGAGTCTCACCTTAGGTACGGTATTCCATTTTGGGGTGTTAGCGCGCAGCAGTATTTTAATATTTTATTCATTCTGCAGAAAAAGGCCGTTCGCTCGATCGTAAACGTCAGTCAGAGAGAATCATGTAGGCCTCACTTCAGATCTCAGAATATTTTATCTCTTACTTCTCTGTTTATCCTGGAATCCACCTCACTTATTTATAAACACCAGAACACGATCAGGGGACCGCCTGGCAAGCGGATAACGCGGCAGGCACATGACTTACACTTACCGATTCCAACAACATCACTGGTAAAAAAATCTTTAATTTAGGAAAGCCGGAAAATGTTTAATCATATTCCAATACAGATCAGATGTTCCGATACCCTACAGCATTTTAGAAGATCGCTGAAAAGAAAATTGCTTGGCAAGGTGTATTATACGTTAGGTGAATTTTATAGTGACACTTTGTAACGGGTCACTCAATTTTAATCGTTTTTTTTTTATGTTGTGTTGTATTATATTATATTATTATATTATAGGTTATTTCAGTATTTTTTAATGTTTAGTGCTAAGTACGGACTGTAAGTTTTTTGAACATACTAGTTTTTTGAATTTGGGACAAGTTTGTTAGTATGTACCTATTATTAAATTGTATATTGAAAATAGATTGATTAGCTTAATCAGCTTTGTCAACAGAATCATGTAATTCTTGTACAATAAAACATTTTTGAGTTGAATTGAATTGAGTCATAAGATGTTTTTTAAACGTGGTTCGTTAGTTACTGTTTTATTTATATAATAATTTAGAAGGTTTAGCTTTATAGTTGTTTTTGTAACCAGTAATTATGTACTATCTATTTTTTGACGTGTGTGAACGTTGTATGTAATTGCCATGAATAAATTGAGTATCGAGTATTGAGTAACCTAAGTGATACTGCTTGTGGATATAGATCTCGAATAGTGAAGGGAAAATCGGATGATTTTTAGAATCGAATATCTTGCATTCGAATACTTTTGAGAATCGAATGATTATTCGAATACAAAGAATCGAATTATTTGGATTAGTCGCGATATCCCAAATGTTTCAATTAGCTATTCAACCTTTCGAGATTTCGAGTGACTTCGAAGTCTCGTTCTCGAATTCAAATGTACAAATTGTCTGATTCCGGATTGTTTGATCTTGAAGTCTTCATTCTTGATACATTTAAGCATAAGAGCAAAATATTTTACAAAGATTAGCAAAAGCATTCACGATTAAAAAATTAAATATTGGTTAAAAGTTGTTTTGTTTAGATATTATGTAAAAGTGTATTAAAGATTTATTAAAATCATCACTTTTTAATCATTTAAATTTGAATTCCCAAAACTTCTTATCTTCTGCATATTGCAAAAATCCGAGCAAAAATCTGTATGTCATACCTGCCGTCTACCGCTTTTAAAATTAATAATATGTTTACTACAGAAGAAAAATGTTCAACAATTAAAAAACTACCACAGTAATTAAACTACTCTACTTGATACTTTTTATAGTACAGCGTTTTCGATTGTTGTTCACCATAATACAAAACAAAGCCCGCTATTATTTGTTGCTCAGACGGCAGACCAGCATAATCGAACAAGTTATATTATAATCGCGTTTGACGCGAATTGTACCGATTCATATTTCATTTCGATTCAACCAGCATTCGAGGGACGATTAATTCGTTGTTAGCGCATTCGAATATTTCTAGTATTCGAATTCTTCGTTGAGAATCGAATGTATTCGAATGCAAGCCAGAATCGAATATTTCGATTATTTTTATTCGAATAGTCCCTTCACTAATCTCGAATAGAGGGTTTTGTACCTATCAACTGTAATAATATGAATGGAATGTGCAAGCATTGGGATGCATAAAATAAAAATCTGGCTATACTATGACAAATCCACCTCGAGTTTAAATAAAATGCATTAGGATGTAGCAATTTCTGCTTCCGCTGTGGGTTGTCTTGTTGTGTGTAAAATATCTGTTCCCGATTTTCCAGACATTTGGATGTGATAATTGATAAACATTTTAAATGGGAAGATATTGAAAAATAACATTCGAAAACTAACTCACAAATTGTATAAAATTGGGGTATGGAGTGGTCTGTATGGCAATGTTCTAAAACAACTGCTTATATGGAAGGAAGATATCCTGTTACAGAATACTTTGGGGATCAGTTGTGGTTTAATTAGTAACTTAGTATTGGCATATTGCATCTAAATATTTTAATATAGGTTGTTTTGTTTGACATAATATTGTATACCTAATACTGTTTTATAAATATTTACTCATTTAAATTTTTTTCCTAGACTATATTTGTTTTTTTTTGTTCTTTCTTTTCTCTATTTTAGAGCATATATTGTGATGGTCTTTATTTTTAAATAGTTATAGTTCAGCTTTGTCCACGAATACCATATATTTTGGACAGTAAAGCGTGTTTCAAATTGAATTGAATATTACCCAAATATTTTAAATTTGTATTTTAAACTGAAATTAATTTGTAAAAAAGAAAAATAATATCCCACATATCTGCTATACAATGAGGAAATATTTAACGTTAGGTCTTTGTATATACCTACTCTCCATTTGTCCATAATATGTTCATAGAGTAAGAAAAAAGAAAATCAAACTGTACGTAAATCAACGGCATGATACAAGGGAGAAAATTTTCAGAGAGACCTTCTAATACTAATGAGTTTAAAAAACTCTTAATTAACGTTCTTTGACCTATATTGGTCTTAAATTTTACAATGTTCTGCCAGTAAGCATCAAGATCAAAATTCAAAACCATTTTGTAAAAAAATGTAAATTATATAGGTATCTCAAAATATAGAGAAAGTTTTAATCATTTTAGGGTTTCATTCATCATTACTTGAATACCTAAGTAATGATGATATTCATATCTTAAACAATTGCTCTTTAAATTTAGATCTACAAAATGTAAGTAAGCTACATGTAACACCATTCTTTCTTAAGCGTATACAGCTATTAAATCAGCTAGTTGCTTCAAACAATAAGCAATATACATGAAAACTGTTTATTAATAATATTAAAATTAAAAAATAACAAAAAAAGTTAGCCCATGCTTGGTTTGAACCAGAAGAAAAATTTGCCTCGTGTCACCATGTATAACTCTCTCCTGTTTACCAAAGCTATATCTAACTCTCTACCGCCGTATCCACATCTTGTAATGTTATATGTTCACTATATCACACATTTTGTAACTTTTCTAAATGCATTCACCAGCTTACCCAGAAGTTTCACTTCAAAGTAATGAAGCTACAAGGAGAAAAATAAACAAATTCCTGGCATACCTTTTTTCTTTTTCTGGGGACTTTCTTCATCTGTAGTTTGATCATCCTCCTCTTTACACAACAACATTTGACATATATCTGCTGTCTTATAGAAACTTTTGTTATCAATAGTCTTCAGTGACTCAATTATCGTTGGCAAATCGACCACCTTACTGGGAAGAAGCCAGTGATCTAGCCTGACCTCAGCATGCCTCATATCATTTTCGATTTTAATTGCAAAACGGTCTTTAAGGTTTTCACAATTACGTAGGGCTTCCCGTAACACTTTGGCTGGCTCCTAGAACACACATGAAGAATAAATGCAGAATTTATATGAAAAATAGTTTGGTATCATTCAATGGCTATTGAAACTTACCAAGGGCAATCGCAAAACGAACTGAGATTCTAACTCCGCTGGTCCATCGTCACTTTCTTTATTTTTTGTATACATTTTTATTCCTTCCTCATAAAAATATCTACAAAAATTTAAACATGTGCACAAAACATTACCAATTCTCTTTCAATTCAATATTCCAAATTCCAATTTCAAATGTTGAAATTTTATAAATACAAACAAAGGGTAGTTTGACAACCTTGACCCAAATAAACACAGATGACATTGACAGATGAACTATGTCAAACAGATCAGAGTTCATTGATGTCAAATTACGAATTACGACTAACTGCAGCCCAAATGTAAAAAATGCAAATAAACGTTTTTTCTTGATTTTGGGCATGCCTTGAGTCCTTGAGTTAGTTTTGTATGGTTGTCCCCGGAGCGAGCGAAGGCAGCGAGACGCTATGCGTAAAACCATTTTCTACCATTTATTTTTGAAATGAAACTTCTTAACGCGCGCCGGGAGTAAAATTTGAAGGTCGCGACACACGGCGGGCGATACCCGACGAACGACACAGACAGCGCGGCACGAGCAAAAAACGGTCTTGATATTTTATCACAATAAATATCTTTGTTAGTTTACAAGGCAAAAAATATGGGATTTGCTAAGCGAAACTTTTATGAAGAATATTTTTTTTTCATTTAAGCCTTCCTTTTTTGTTAATTGAGTAGTATATTTAAAAAAAAATTGAGCGAGTACCTGCTAGTACTCGAGACACTGATGTGTAAACATATCCTATAACGACATCGGTTGTAAAAAAAATGACAGCAGCACGTTGTGTTCCCAAGAGATCACCGATCCAAGTACTAACCACACCCGACGTTGCTTAACTTCAGTGATCGGACGAAAACTGGTATTCTCAACGTGCTATGGCCGTTGCCTGTACGTTTTAGCTTGTTCATAGAACAAAAATTAGGTTAGTTTGGGTCAGTTTAAAATAATAAAAAATCAACGCGAACGAAGCCGCGGGTAAAAGCTAAAAGTGTCCTATGTTCTGCGAAAATATCTGATCGGAACAGTTTATGCGTAAAAGCGTAAGAAACAAACAAACACATTCGCATCTATAAATATTAGTTAGGATTCTTTAATAATACTTACTGGCAGCTTCGGAGTGGATTAATTCACTGCACAAATTCGACACGAAAATCTAATGCCACCAGGAATAACATCAACATATGGACACAGCTTATTTACCTAGTCATCATGGGCCGACATTCTTTGATTTGGGAAAGTCAATAACCAAATTTTGCAAATTTTAGAAGAGGGCTATGACTCAATATTGTTTTAAACCTCTGGGCATCTGAATAATACTTTTGACAGTTCGTTTAATTTAAAATATGCGCTTTCATCGTCTAAAATCCGTTTAAAAACGATTTTAAATGGCAAAATTGTATAAAAGTCCGAAATTTCCGGACTTTTTAGGACGATAGTCATGGCTTCGGACGAATTTGTCGTGGATTTTGAAGCGAAAATTAATCTTATATTCAACCGTCTAATAAAAATAAGCTGTGCTATGGATCCAAATACACTGCGAATATAATATAATGAAAATCTAATACCGCCCTAGCGGCTAGCTTTTTAGAAGCGCGATTTGAGTCGTTGCAATCGCGGCCGTTCTTGATTAGCTTGCTCTTCAAGGCGCACGGGTTATAATGTCACATCGGTTTACACATTTCGTCCCCACATTTCCGTCCCCACAGTTCCGTCCCCACATTTCCGTCCCATTTGCCGAGATTTACCCTCATACTGCCGCGTGAAGTGTTTACACATCAAAAATACAAAAAAAACACAATTTTTCATTAAAATCGTCTAAAATTTTTTTTACCTTTAACAGCCAGTATCTTAAAAACACGCATTTTCAGACATAACACATAAGTTTATATAGACTTTTTGCCTTTCTTTTAACTGCTAAATAAGCTGTTAAAATTTTCCTGATTATAGATAGGACCACCCTCACTGTATACATTTATATACGTGGAGCTTATTTGTACTAGATTTTGAAACTGTTTTGTTCATTTTGGTTTAATTATTGTTCAAATATTTGTCTTTTACCTACCTTAATTTTAGTAACAATAAAATAAAACACAGTGCCTGTGTTAAATATTATTTTATATACACCTAGCAATTCAGATAACTCGCATTATCATCACTTCTTTTAAGGAACTTTAAGTTAATGTGCCTCTAAAATTCAATGGAACACTCTGTATATTATTAGGTATTTAGAAAGATCTTTTCTTCCTGATCATAAATATAACCGGGTTTATATCTCTATCTTGAAAAATAGCCGAGCAAATCGACAAGAACCGTGCCATTCCTATGTTCTCGCATGTCGGCTTTCAACCTTGTGTTGCGCCCCCGTAGCAGTAGCGAAGCGGAAAATTGAGAAAGCAATTTGGCAACATTGTTAACATTTGCGCTACATTTAGCCGCTCAGAAGCGGATAGATACACCGATTGCAAAACGTCGCGCATGCTCAAGTTTTGACAGTTTGACACACATTTGGCAACAAAAGGTGCTTAATTTTTCAGCATATTGCTTGCAGTGAACCTGGTGGGCCAGTAGATAAAAGACGTTGCCCGTACCGCATCAGAGTTACGCGCACATTACATTGTTGACAAACACCATATCTTTAGTACCTACGTTGGGGTTTGGAACCTTCGGCAACATGCACTAAAACAGAGTTTTATCCACAATACCGAAACAGAATATTTGCACTCGACGCGAGTTTCGCTAACCATGTTAGCATCATCAGGAGATGATTAAAACTAACGAATTGCTGTCAACTGGTCCGTAACTCAGTGGTTAGGTGTTGACTCTGCAATACGGCGGCCCGGGCTCGATTCCAGTGGCAAAACAGGTTTTTTTAATTTTTCATATTATGTGTAAAAAGCTTTTTTTTTCTTCATTTAGAGCGTGCCCTGGATTATTTTGGGTTCGTTTCTGATGGTTGCGCCCCCGTAGCGAGCGAAGCGAGCGGAGGGCTCTGCGTGAAGTGTAATATTAGACATCTTTGTCAATAATGTGACTCTTGCGTACCTCTGAAGCCCTCTGATGACTAGCGGATAAAGACAGCTTGCAAAATACTTTCCTGACTTGTCCGAAGGTATCGGGTGTTTTCGCTATATTGAGTTCCTATTTTACCTATGTCTTTACGATGCAATGAATCGCTTACAAGTGCTCTGGTGGTTCAGTAGTTAAGATGCTAGATCTCTGGTTCGGCGGCCCGGGTTCGATTCCCGATCGTGATTTTTTTATTTTCTTGAGTCTATATTTTCAAAAGCTTTTTTCTTGATTTTGGGCATGTCTTGAGTGCAACGCCAACTGTCATGTCTTTAGGGTCCAGCAAATTCGTTTCGAATGCTCTGGTGGTTCAGTAGTTAAGATGCTAGACCTCTAGTTCGGAGGCCCGGGTTCGATTCCCGTCGGTTTTGTTATTTTTTTTAATATTATGTTTGTAAAAAAATGTTTTTTTTTTCATTTTGGGTATGCCTTGGCTTAGTTTTCGTTAGCTTTGTTGGTTGCACCCCCGTAGCGATTATCTACTCTCAGGTATTTATTTTGAGTATCAGTCACCCACTATTGCGCCTACTGTCTAGGGAACTTTTTTTCTTAATTTTGGGTTAGCCTTGGATTAGTTTTGGTTAGCACTTGGTTAGTTCTTGTTGATTGAGCCTTCGTAGCGAACGAAGCGAGCGGAGGGCCATGCAAAGCCATAATAATGCGCACAAGTTGCACACACAATATAGAGATCAGAGTGCTTCGGTGCGCATTATAGAGAACGTAAATATGCATACGGTACGGTATAAACTGTGACGTCAGGCGGTATCTGTGCGGGAATGTGTTTTGCAGGCTGTCTGTAACCGTTAGTGTAAAACGTCAGAATATAGGCTACCAATTCCAAATAAGTGGTTGCCTAAGTGCTACGAGGAACAGAGAGTGAGCAAACGCTCTGAGATTGTGTACTTTCACGCCGCGTTGTCTTATAATAACCGAGGAAAGCGCATCAGCTAATACTTTTTGAATCTCTCCCCACAGACTGCTCGCTGCTGCAGGTAGAGTTCAAACTCATTTTTTACCGTACTGCGGCTTTTGCGTTTGATGCAAAAACATCAAACGATTTTTGCTGGGTGGATCTACTCAATATTATTTGTACTCTGCCTTCGGTTAGTTTTTGTTGGTTGCGCCTCCGAGGCGAGCGAAGTGAAATAATAGTCAACATTTCAAAGAAATGATACCCATGCGCGAATTTACGCAATCAGTTTTCCTAGACTCTTGTCTCTAGTCTAAAGCCGATTTTCAGCCGGGAATGATTATTCAGGGGTAAATACCGCGGTTATCGTTTCGGTTGACAACTTTGACAGCTAAGTGTGACGTCATAACACCCTACCACTCAATGACCGCAAAAATCGCTGAAATGAATTGGTTAAAATATTGATAGTTGCATACAGGCTACGAGTACAGTTAATAAACTGACTAGTGTTAAAATTTCCAAAAGACTTCATAAAATTGGTATACAAAGAGAGTGTTATGATTTCTTTTTTGTTTTGTTCAAACAGTACCTAACCAATGCAAGCAAAGCTTCCATCATACCATTAATCAAATTTGTTGCCGTATCCAAGTCATCAACCTCTACTAACATTTCTGATCCTTCATAATTTAGAGCTAATTGATATTTAGCTTCTTCCATTGAGCCACAACTGCAAAATTATTAAACCACAAAAATATATAACCACACAAAAAATAAAAACATTCTTTTAACCTCAAATGGGACTTCCGCTTTGGAGTTGGCGGTGTTCGGACGTGGGAAGGAAGGCTGGTTTTCTAACCTGACTTCGCACGGTAAGTGCACGTGATTTGCGGCAGAAAGCGTTGGGGGTCCCGTTGGTTCGAAAGCGAAGTCGTAGCCGGTTAGGACAGTGTTTAGGGTGGGTCGCTTAATGTAGGGTCGATTCCTACGAAGATTCTTGCACGTGTATACGTGATCTAAAGGAGATCGGGGCTGTGGGCCCTGCGGAGATGGGAAGTCTCTCTGACAGCAACTGGTTATATCTGCATTGTGTGAAGCCCCTTTGCATAAGACTCTAGCCGTGCATGCACAAGATTTTAATGTGTGTGAATGTCCAGCCGGTGGTCTTCGAACCCTAAAACAAGCCGTGCATGAATAAGTCTGAGCCTCCAGGAGTACATACTCGACATACTGGGGGTTCTAAAAATAGTGTCCCTGTCCACCAAGGTGTAACTTATCTGGGATGGGTCGCCCCAGCTCTAACTAAGCCTGGACAGGGGTCGTTTTTGAGTAAATGCGTAACCGCGAAGCACATAACTAAAAACTAACTAACTAATAACCTCAAATGCTATATAACCGAAAGCTTGACCCAAGTCCAATGAGTGGTAATAAGTGGTAAATACCAAAGGCGAATCAGCTGTTTCGTGACGTCACAATTTCCCCCACTTTGGTTATAACCGCGATCGCCGAAATGCATTGGTAAGAACCAAGTTACAATCATTCCAGGCTGAAAATCGGCTTTAATTAGTTAAACTTAAACATAACTAGAGATAGACAAAAATTAAAAATAATCGATTGAATCGAATCGGTTCGATCCCCAAGAAACGATTCGGTAAAATAATCGGTTAGGTTGAATCGATTCATTCGATTCGCGTTAGAATCGAATGAATCTGATACTAAAATCTAAACTAACTAACTCAAAGTACATAAGGTTGTGTGTTGTGTAATAAAAACCAAGTTGTGTTAGGTGAAAACGCAAACAAATATAAATGTATTATAATCTTGATATTCTTGACACAGTGTGGGTTATACTTCTACATGCTCTATAAATGGTAACAAATAGGGTTGCCAACTGTCCCGGATTTTCCGGGACGTCCCGGATTTGGAGGTATATTTCACCCGTCCCGCAGGCATCACTTGCGGGACGCTAATTGTCCCGGAAATGACAAAACATAGATTTCAAAATAAAAATAAATACGAAAAAGTATTATTAATACGCGAAACGCCAATTCTCAATATATTTTCAATGCACTTATCTTATGAATTATGACTGTCCATCGATCCTATTCAGATGTATCGCTATAAATAGCTAAAGCAAGGTTACCCTCAATAACGTGTCAGACCGATTTTGTCGTTTTTTCCTTGCAAACACATACATTGAGTGTTTTAACGTCATTTTTAGACGTTTTTTATTTGCGGAAACCTAATAGTAATCAAATGTTATGCAGGACAGTGTAGTAAATAGAGGCGCTGGGTGGGTTGAAAAAGTGAATAAATATAGGAAATATTCAATTTCGACTAATATTTCACTCGCTTCGCTCGCTCCGGAAGCGCAACCAAACAAACCTAACCCAAGGCATGGCTAAAATAATTTAAAAAACTGAATTGATACTGTCAGAAATATAAGGTTTGTTCTAGCAGCGATTTCAAACGGTTCCAAACCATCCGGAGTTTGCGCATAGGGATATAAGCGACGCTTATATCGTTATGCGCAAACTCCGGATGGTTTGAAACCGTTTGAAATCGCTGCTAGAACAAACCTATAATCTTATCGAAGGGTGCGCAAAAGATTAAAATTTCTGTCAGTTTTTTTTTTTTCATTTTGAGCATGCCTTGGATTAGTTTGGGTCAGTGTTCTTTGGTTGCGTTTCCGGAGCGAGCAAAGCGATCAGAAGGTTTTGCGCGAACTGAAATATTAGTAGAAATTGAATATTTTCTAATTTTTTAACCCATCCACTGTACCGCAAGACAGTTGATTACTAGGTATTAGGTTTGCGCAAGTAGGTATAAAAAAGTCTAAAAATTACGTAAAAACACTTAATTTGTGTCTCTGGGGAAAAAACGCGAGGTCATCTAAAAAATCACCAGGTTGAGAACCTCAACCTGAGATCGTAATTCGTAACATCGTAACGTAATGCAGCTACGTGATGAAAGTGCTGAGCTACGTTGAAACAAAGTCCTTACGTTGAAAAAAAAGGTCCGACTACGGTGTCTTTTCAACAAATAATTGCATCCCGGAATGTGCAAGGCTGTCCCGGATTTTCAAGCCTCAAAACTCGCAACTTGCTTTTTGAAAGTTGGCAACCCTAGTAAAAAACCACATTTGACTTAGGTCCTAGCTAAATTACTGAAACAATTAGTATCATTAGCAAACACTCTTTCCATTTCTTTCTTTAGTTTATCTGAGTACTTTCTTTTTAAATGATTTTGCAGGTTAGTCGTATTTCCCGATTTTTTTTTTAAACAATACTGCAGTATCTATACCGAACTGATTTAAAATCATCACATATAAAACGTTTCCACATACTACAACTTTTCGGTGGTATCTTATTTTTTATTTTATCAATTAAATAAATACCGAAGCAGACAGTCAGATGAAAAATATTAAAGTCATAAAGTAGAAGTTCTTGCTGGGTATGCAATGCACGCTCAAACAAAACACCCAAAACCAAAGTGGTGAATCACAGCACGCGAGCGTGGCGTGGCGCACGGCCACCTATATGTATAGGTGGCCGTGCGTGGCGGCCCGCCCGTCGCTTCCACTCCCAACTCCCGTGGTATAGCCACAGCTTAAGCTGTGGTATAGCGTTGTTTGAATAAAGGAGTATTCAAACAACGGGTATAGGTATCACCGGTATCACCGATCTATAAGAGATCGGTGATAGGTATGGAGACTAAGAATCGAATCGATTGGGAAGAATCGATTCGATGCATCGGCCTCAAAGATTCGATTCACCGTTGATTCGATTCTGGCCATTCCTATTCCTAAACATAACCCCTCATTTTCTTCTTCGTTCACTAGTTCACCCCACACCCCACTTTACATGGATGAAATGCAAGGAAAATAATAAAAACTGATTTAATCATGGTCTTAATAAGTACGAAAAATGCTCTAGCGTCTGCTGCTAAGATGTGTAATGCGCTTTTTCTTCAAAAACTGTCTTTTCACAACACGCCATCCCTGAACGCTTGGTTGTCTAATAAAAAAGATACCGACAACACACATTGGCTTAAGTACAATACAAAAATATATCCACCACAACAACCTGATGAAGAGCCTAGGCCTGCAGTAAGTCATCATCAACCTTTTTGTTTTTTTTTACGAGATGCAAATTTGTTTTCTAGTTTGTATGCCATCAACGGACAAATATTAAATACAGTCCATGGAAGATGTGGTATGTAGCATGTCTCGTAAGAGGTATGCCAGTAGATGAGGCCATAAAGCAGCTAAAATTTGTACCTAAAAAGGGGGCAAAAGATGTTCGAGAAGTAATAGAGGAAGCTAAGGAACTCGCTGTTAAAGAACATAATGTAGAATATGCTAGCAATATGTGGGTTGGTGAGTAACTGACATAAATGTGGCCTTACACAAAGGTTAAAAACAATTACATATTATTTAGTAATATGTGGTCAATTATTTAATTGTTTGTAGCTGAATCCTTTGTTGGCAAAGGAAAAGTCATTAAAGGACTGCGTCGTCATGCAAGACAAAGGACTGGTATTGTAGAATATTTCCATTGTCACTACTTTTTGAGATTAGAAGAAGGTAAGTTTGTTAAAAAGTATTATTCATAATTAGCCAAATTTGGTACTATTCTCTGCAAGTATTTAGATGATTATGAAGAATTTTCCAGATTTATATCACATGATTCATTCTTCTACAGTTAAATGTAGATTTGGATTTACACATAAAATGGAAATGAAAATACAAACTGCAAAACACATTATTAGGATTTGCCAATGCTCCATATCATCAGCTTATTGCAAAAATGAGATTTTTAATTTAAACATTTTTGAGATGCGAGTTTTGCTGGATCTAATAATATATAGCAAGTTATGGCCACAAAAAATTCTTTAGTAAAACATTGAATTTACAAAACGCAATTCTTAAGATGCATGAATCTCCAGAGGGGGGGGGGGAGGACCAAGCCCCCCCCCCTTATATACGCCCTTGCTTTATATTGATTAAGCTCAGTGGCAACAAAAGTACTTTCGGTACTAGTATTATTCGTAAATAAGGCTAATAGGATTTTTGGCAAATGTTTTACTTTTAGTGTTGTTTTAGAAACAGCAAAAATCTTTTGCAGCCCTCTCAGGATGTATACTGAGCTACAACAGGTGTTTTAAAATTTGATCTAATATTTTAATGTTAAAAGAGAAAAATAGCTTGTATTATTCAGAGTAAGTTATTTTGTGACTTTTATTGTTGTCAAGCCTATAGTGTCCAAATGCAGTGTTTTAAACCACAAAAAGTACATATTCCTTTTACTCCTATTAATACAATGTGTTATTATTTATTCAAATGAGTATTTTCACTCC